>VKOC01016716.1:0-130087 GCA_009364415.1 Spea multiplicata | reverse complement strand
GTGTATTAGGAGGAGAGGTAGGCGTCCTGATGTCTGTGTATTAGGAGGGGGGGAGAGGTAGGTGTCCTGGTGTCTTTGTATTAGGAGGAGTGGAGAGGTAGGTGTCCTGGTGTCTGTGTATTAGGAGGAGAGGAGTGGTAGGTGTCCTGATGTCTGTGTATTAGGAGGAGGGGGAGAGGTAGGCGTCCTGATGTCTGTGTATTAGGAGGAGAGGTAGGTGTTCTGATGTCTGTGTATTAGGAGGAGAGGTAGGCGTTCTGATGTCTGTGTATTAGAATATGGTGACTGATCTGTCCTCAGTGTGTTATATGTGATGAAAGGACTGGGATCCGGCTCTGCCGGCAGGCTCCGGCAGCGATCGGAAAGTTACCTGTCTGTCTCAAACTTCCCTCTCAGACTTGTTAACGCTGTTACAAACTGCCCATCACTTCTCGCTCAGACAACTCCATTAACAAACAAACCCTCGACTCCTCCTTCAGCCCGAAGGGTTAATTACCCGACACATGTAGCAGAACTGCACCCGTCAATTTCAATCCACTCAAATCATTCCGCACGGGGAGCACCCGGGAACGGCTCCTTCATTAGCGGAAATGTCACAGATCCCATGGAACGAATCTCTTCTCCCTCTTATCCATTCCTTCCTTTCTAATCTCCTTCTGCACGAGTTATCCAGATCATAACAAAGAGTTTTAATTACCGTGTGAAGCCACATAACCCTTCTAGAGAGGTAATTCGGAAATATTAGTTATTCTCTCTCTTGCGATTTCATTTAACTTGCGTTTTTTGGCGTTTTAACCCTTTAACAGACAGAAGAGCAAATTTTTCGCGAAGAATACACTGTTCCCCGGCCTGGTTATTTTAAGGGGGTTAAGCCTCTCAGCATCTCGAGAGAAAAACGACAATAAACAATAAGCTAAACCAGAACTCCCTTTTTAGCGCTGCTGCTATACGAAGGGCCCGGACGCATCGCTTAAATTAACGTTATAAAACTACCTACAGTTTGGATTAAAAACCGGGCTGTAATAAGACACACATAAACTGCTTATCTCACTGATGCTTTACCTTCATGTGACATCACAGATCATCATCATGACTGCGTGAGCCTCGTTATATTTGTATCAGATCTAGAAACCAACGATCAAAGAGAAGAAAAGAAAAAACTTCTTTGCAGAGATGGTTTTGACGTCCATGCATTTTCCCAAAAAAACTTTTTAACACAATGCTTTTTTTTTGCTATAGTCATAGATAATTCAGCCACCGAGAGTTGGTTTAGAGCCAGCGTTAGGGAAAAATATTGTTAAAGATAAAGCAAAATCTCTGTCCAACACAAACAAGAAAGGACGGAGACTGCAAACAGCGATAAAAATACCAGGAGTGATTTAGAGGGTCTTTAAGGTATGGATGAGCAAAGAGATGCAGCATAGATGCCATATCCAGGGACACTTTGTCACAAGGCACTCACATCACAGTGCATCAGGAGATGCCTATACATCAAAAAGTACTTATCACCTAAAGATACTTTATTTTAATTATTGCAACTTGAAAATCTTCATAAAAATATTTTAAACCTGTCTATGTGAAACTGACTTCGCTATGGAAAACCTAGTGTGTAGTAGAGAACTGCATCAGGATGCAGGTCCCACAGGACCCGTCAAAAAACGTGCAGGTTCGGGCCGTTTTTTCAGACAATGTACCTGCGGGGCCCAGTAAATCCCTTGCACTCCCACAAGGCTGCCTTCGCGTTGCTCGCACACAGCGTCTCTTCTCTTGTTCCGCCCAGGAACCCAGAGGAGTCACGTGAATTTACGTTACATGACTCTGCTCCGTTCCTGCTTCCCCTGAGCGGGACAAGAGAAGAGACGCTGTGTGCGAGCAAGGCAAAGGCAGACGCGCGGGAAATCAGTTCAGGTAAGGGGGTGGGGGAGTTTGTATGAACGAGTAGGTGTGATTGAGGGAATGAATGAGTATCTCTGAATGATTAGTATCTGTGAATGAGGGAATGAATGCGTATCTGTGAATGAGGGAATTAATGTTTGTGAATGACTTCTGCCGGAGCTTCTACGATGGGGGCAGAGTGGCATATCAGGGGGCACAGTGGCATATCTGGAGTGTATAAAGAATATCAGGGGCACAGTGGCATATCTGGGGGGCATAAGGCATATCTGGAGGGCAGATCACAGAGTGGCATATAAGGGGATATAAGGCATATCTGGAGGCCCAAGTTATTTGTCGTGTGTGGTGCTTTACTTTAGCTTGACGTGAACACGCTTATCTTATGGAAAGCAATGTTCTGAATGTTTAGCATAGCCCTAACATTTGTGTAAATCTCTAAAAGCTGTGACAGAATGTTTGCGGGAGCGGGCTGAATTGGACACTTATGTTGCGGGAGCGGGCGGGATTGGACACATATGTTGCGGGCGGGATTGGACACGTGTTGCAGGAGCGGGTAGGATTGGAGACATGTGTTGCGGCAGTGGGCGGGATTGGACACATATGTTGCGGGAGCGGGCGGGATTGGACACACATGTTGCGGGCGGGATTGGACACGTGTTGCAGGAGCGGGCAGGATTGGAGACATGTGTTGCGGGAGCGGGCGGGATTGGACACATGCATTGCAGGAGCAGGCAGTAATGGTCAGAAATTCAGCGGGAGCGGGATTAAGAAAAAAGTCCCGCACATGGCTCTAGTGTGTAGTGCTCTGCATACAGTACACTGACAGTATGATGTCACACTCTGTCTATGGTACGTCCCATAACCCCATTTACTGTATACATATGGGCAGTACCGAGGCAGCTGGGTCATCAGGACTGTTGTCAGCTATGAATGTTTATGCTTACCGTAATGTGTGTATAAATTACAGTGTGTGAATTTTATGCAAATAGAATATTTAGTATTTAGGGTACAAACCTACTGCTCTGGTTTCGGCACCAGTTATAAAGCAACGGCAAAGACAAAAAAAAAGAGCAGCAAGAAGGAGCAGTATAAGAGGAAATGTAAAATCTTCCACTTTTGATGAAACTATTTGATCTTCTCCCAACTATTACCTTGGGACTGTGCTTTAGAATATTACGTTTTTTTTTTTTAGTATGAACGGTGTCAGAAGGGTGTCAGAAAGCCGCCTTCAGATGTCTACAATCAACTACATCAAGTGCGGCCAATTCTTTTTTTTGATGGCCTCAAATGATTTAGGAAAATGCGTCATCACACAAGTACTAATTAGTTAAATGACTGCAAGTTAATTAGAGATACTCTGCAACTGTAACATGTTTGTGGTCCTTGAGGATATGGAATAAATAGCACAGAGAGTCGACACAGGCTCCCATTGAATTTGGATTCATAAATCCTTTATGTGCCTCCTTCAAGAGATACTTTTACTGAAGACAAACACACAACGACCGCCATACACGCAGACCGTTTGACACATCGCTGCCGGAGCACAGATAGGTTGGAACGCATACGCAGAGACCGTCTCTAATCAGATTGGCACAGTCATGGACTGGCAAATGGTCCGACGCTCAGCATTTTCTTCCTAAAGATTTGTATGTACATAGACAACCTCATACCGAGAGACAGTCGCATTCAATCTGCCTGCAGGAAACATGTGGCCACCTAGCTATTGATGTAATGATGTAATGTAAATGTATGCCAAATGGTTCTCAATGGAGGGTCATGGGGGTTGTAGTTGTCACAGAGACTAGCCCTGGCATAGGACACATTTCTCCTATAAACCCTCCACTACCACCTTGATTGCTTATATAATTGCATGTCTGCCATCAAATTTTCAAACAAACTTTATTTTTAATAGAGCCACTCATTGAAACCCCATAAATATTGAAAAAAAGCTTCTACGTTTTAGGGTACAAGCTGCTTCATCTTGCTGTTGCAATGAGAGAGCACACATTTTGTTCACTCACAGACGATATATGAAATGTTACCTAGATCTCTTGTATGATGAAGAGGACTGTCCCTCTGCAGGGCCAATGAGAACTAGTCATTTGGGCTTTAGATTTATTGGCTGGTCGTCATGCCGATAATGTCAGTGCCTCCAGCTAAACTGACTTCATGTAACTTTAAAAGGTATTGTTTTTAATGCCCAAGATAATTGCACTTCCATAAGAAAAATAAGGTTCATCTGAAAGTTTAGTGTCTCTAAGTTGACCAGACCTAGCTGTCTCTCAGTCTTCCACCACCGCTATATTGACTGTTATGGAGGGCAATATTAATCCCTGTTAATACAGGTTTCCCAGCTTCAGAGCCGGGCCCGTTGCCAATGTTTTGGTACTAAACATGATCCTTTTAGCAAATGGTAGGTGAAAGCAAAATGGCTTTCTAAGTGTAAGTATGGGGAGTAGATGGAATTTTACAGGCTTTGTAGAACAGATCTGTAAGCCTTTAATGTTTACATGTTTAGCTTCTACAATATAGATAATGTATGTTTCTTTAGAATACAGTTAACTACAAGGCTTTAGTAACAAGCTTGGATTAAAAGCCTCTCCTGATGACACCGAATGTCCTTCATTCTCCTCTACTGACAGTACGGGTTGGGTCTCCAGAGACTCTGGATGTGCCCTTTCCTGTATCTTTACAGGAGAGCACTTAGCAGGAAGGAAACTTCTGATCATATCAGCGTCACCCCTCAACTTGAAGTGAACTGAAATGTTCACATCGGCTAATGGAGACATCACACTAATTAACGAAGAGACCCGTTGTGACTTCGGGGACTCTAGCTGCATGTCACTTCCAGCTAATGACCTCTGTCTAATGTTATAACCCGAACGGAAAAAAATGACAGGAGGGTTAATCCCATCAAAATTTGACACAAGAACATTACTTTATTCAAGAGAAGAAATGAATCATTTTTTAACTACTAAACTACTTTTTTTTTAATCAAATTGTCCAAAATCTGGCTGTTTTTAAATACCCCAGAGACTCCGTGTAAGGAAAACAATTACCCAGGCTCATGGGTTATCTTTTTCTGTAAGGGCAGTGTACATGTAAGTGTGTGTGTAAGGGCAGTGTACATGTAAGTGTGTGTGTAAGGGCAGTGTACATGTAAGTGTGTGTGTAAGGGCAGTGTACGTGTTTATGTTTGTCTGTAAAGGGCAGTGTGTGTGTGTGTGTGTGTGTGTGTGTGTGTGCAGTGTAGGTGTATATGTAAGGACTTACCTGCCCCCCCCCCCATGTGGTTGTGTGCTACATGTGACAACAATCTCCTGAATTCTTCATATGAATGGGCTATGGGGTAGGGTGGCAAGACGGAAGCCTTTTCTTACAAAGAAAAACATCCATGCCTGGCTGAAGTTTGCAAAAACAAACATCAAATCCCCCAAAAGCACATGGGAAAATGTGTTATGGTCTGACGAAAATAAGGTTGAACTTTTTGGCCATAATTCCAAAAGGTATGTTTGGCGCAAAACCAATACTGCACATCACCCAAAGAACACCATACTCGCAGTGAAGCATGGTGGTGGCATGCTTTGGGGCTGTTTTTCTTCAGCTGGAACTGGGGCCTTAATCAGGGTGGAGGGAATTATGAACAGTTCCAAATACCAGGCAATTTTGGCACAAAACCTTCTGGCGTCCATTAAGAAGATGAAGATGAAGAGGAAGTTCACCTTTCTGCACGACAATGACCAAAAGCACACATCCAAATCCACAAAAGCATGGCTTCACGGAAGAAGATTAATGTTTTGGAATGGCCCAGCCAGAGCCCAGACCTGAATCCAATTGAACATCTGTGAGGTGATCTGAAGAGGGCTCTGCACAGGAGATGCCCTCACAATCGCTTTTGCAATGAAGAGTGGGCAAATATTGCTAATATATGCTAATAGACTGCTACCCAAAAAGACTGATTGCTGTAATAAAATCAAAAGGTGCTTCAACAAAGTATTAGTTTAAGGGTGTGCACACTTATGCAACCAGATTATTGTGAGTTATTTTCCCCCTCAAAGATTTCAGTTTGTTTTGCAATTGAATTGTTCACGTTATAGGTCACATTAAAGGTGGAAAAAGTTCTGACATGGTTTATCTTTGTCTCATTCTTTAACATCACAAGAACCTGGCATTTTTAACAGGGGTGAGTAGACTTTTTATATCCACTGTAGACAGGGCTATCCTTCCATAGACCAAGATGGGACTGCCCCGGTTTTAATATGAATTCATCCGGAGATGGACACAGTGCAATGCCTGTCAAGAGTCAAGTTGATTTGGGCCACACACTTCCTTAGGATGCCACAAGTCAGTTTGTGAAATTTCTGCTCTACTAGATCCACCGTAAGCTCTATTATTGTGCTAATTAAAATCTAGATCCAGTAACCCTGAAAAAGTGATGACTTTGGATGACCAGCTGACCTATGTCTAATTTAATATGAGTAGTATTAGACCAACAGATGCTACTAGAGGTATATGTTGGAGCACAAAGTGTGAGCTTGCATTCTGGATACCTTGGTGTTCTGGACTACAGGAAGAAGAAGAAGAAGAAGAACATAGATAATATAAGCTACCGTTACGCAAACCTCTTGAACTCATCAAAATTAAAAAACAAAACCCAAATAGTCTTCTCCAGGCTTTGAAGGATGAGCAGGTCATGATATTTTCTCACTGTACTTGTGTTCCAAAACACATTGTCGCAGGTATGCTTGTCCGTGTTGGGCAGATAATGAAAAATTCATGTTCTTCGTGATAACTGATGGAGATCAGAGATGAATTCTACCCTGGAGCACATACAAGATGAGTGTTGAGTTTTCAGAGAATCCCCGGAGAGCCTCATACTTTCGCTGTAGACCTTGCATTTCACGATGAACCAGTATAGTTGCCTCTTGAATTTGATTCTTCAAATTACTGGCAGTAAATACTGCAAGGGGAGGTCATGCATCAGAGTAGTTTTCTCTGTCGGAAGCATCTAATGTTTTTTTTTTCTTTTTCTCGTGAATGCTCGGCTTCTAGGTAAAGAGGTGCTCAAAGGAAAATCTCAGCGCTGTAATAATTACTCTGAAAGGGTATGCAGGCTCACGTTAATTGGAATGTTAATTCAAGTCAAAATAATTTTACTTTAATTGAAATCTTTGCAAAAATAATTTTTATTTGAAAAAAAAAAAAAGTCACTGGCTTATGGACCAAACACAGGACTTTACAATTAATATTTCTTGATCAAGCTCCCCCTGACTGGCCCAAAAACCATGAAATGGGAAAATAGGTAGAAAGGAAATCTTAAAACTTATAATTTACAAGTATGAATAACTTGACAAGTTACATCGTGATGCATGACGGAACCTGATTTTACAGCCAAAAGCAGATTGCTGGCCTTAAAATATTAATAATCATCAGTTTCAAACCCAAACAATGAAATAACATAAATCAAACACAATTAGCGTTAATATATTTACACACACTGTAAATTGTATTAAAAATACGAACGCCATGTTTTATCTACCTTGACAAGATACCGTCATGGAACTTGAAGGACACACTGATGGCCCACCAGGTCTGTAAATAGAGCTTTGGATGTTCGAGTAGGCACAAGCTCTTACTATTTTGTACTAAAATAGAACTCAGAGTATTAATAAGTAGTAACTAATAATAAAATCCTCCAGTTAATATCATAATCTAGCTTTTTAAAAACTCCTGTCTATTTTCAGACAAACAATACTCCAGCTACCAGACCCAACGTATAACGTATCTTTCCACAAATTCCATCCTCTCACAAGATAAAACCGGGCGTTTTAAAAATTTGTATGGTACGGTCATGGGAAACAAAACTAGAAACCCAAATTTAGTTCCCTTGAAGAAACATATTTAATAAAACACACAGCTATATTGATGATTTCTTTTAGCCATCTGTGTATTATTTTTTCACATTAGTAAGAGTATAAAACTAATGTTTGAACGACATTAAGTAGTCAGGTGTAATTTACTAAATACTTTGTACACAACAAATTTGAGTGATTAAAGAATCCATCGTTTTAGACACAAGTGGTGGTTTCTACAAACGCAACTCATTTGATGCACTTGAGTTATTATTACTGCCTTTTTAGAGTCTTTCTGTTGATTAAATGAGAACTTTCCCCTTTGGCAGCCTTTTACGTGACTAAATCCTTTTTCTTAAAACCACCCTTTTTTTTCCTTAAATGGCACGTGTGTTTTACAATCAAAGTCATTGTTTTACATTTTATCTCAGGGAAGGTGAGCTGTGTGCTACACGTTGGCAGAACATCTGAAGTCTTCTTCTCTACTCCAAAGCTTACAGAGGCTGTCGGGCCAATCATCTTCCACCAAAGTGGATTATTGATCATGTAGAGTCTGATTTCATTCAGTCATGGCTGAGAGTCTGTTACAGAAAGACAGACATGGAAGAGATAAGAAACAATCTCCTTTGCAATTTCCATGTAACAACCAGGGGTTCTTCTTGTGGGTGCACAGCAGCCAGGCTCCCGGTTGGCTCCCACCGAGTGGATTGCAGGGATGCAGCAACGTGGCATCTTACATGAAGATTGTTGGCCAAGGTGAAGACAGGGCTCCATGCAAGGTAAGGGTTTCTTATGAAGATGGAGTGGGATAGTGTGGGTATGTATGTGTAAGTGTATTGTGTTAGAGTTTACATGTTAGTATGTTCGCATTCTGTAGTTAAGAGACGAAATCCAAGTGGAAATAACCATAGGCGGATTTGCAGACAAAGAGAGGTGCAGAAATGCCTCTTCCCATTCCTCTAATCCGGGGAGAGGGTGTATGTGCCGAGGCTCTGCACTTTTGCGGAGGTACGTGAATAACAGAGCTGATACCGGGGGGGGGTCATCTTATAATCGAGCAGCTACAATAGTTACAAAGTAAGCATCAGAAAAACCTGATAACTTACTCTATGATTAATAAGCCTTTGGACAGGCTGGGTGGCAAATGATGGGTAGGTTAATATACCACATCACTCACATGCCCTGTGACAAAAGACATACTAGTGCCATTTGGACTAAAGATGGCTAAGGAGAGGCTCGGTTTCTGGCCCCTGTCTAACCCTACATTTTGAACTCTTGTAAGTACAGCTTGATTCAAGGTGGCACTGAGAAAAGGTTGACTGTCATTTAGTTGAATCCTAGGTAGGACCGATTGCTTTAAGCGTCTACAGTCCTTCATATATGTTGTTTCTATGATGAGCTGATCCTTCAAAATAGTATAGTTGGCTCTGTGATTGATCGCCTAAACATGGCACTTTCACACCTACAAGAACCAAAAGTGTTGCAGGTATCCGTGGTCAGTACATTGCATTTCCAATTTGATCTAATCTTTAAAATGCTTCTAGTTAGTTATGATTTCTTTTAGGCATCTGTGTATTATGTTACATTACCAAGAGTATAAAACTAATGTCTTTAAAACGGTAACCAAACTATTTTGTATCCCGTGTCAGTTCCACTCTTTTTTATGAAAAGCTATAGTTGATTCCAATTTGGTGTCTCAGTTATGTCAGCCTGCATTGTTGATTTTCTTTGCCCGGCTCCAGTTCTGTGGCAAGGTTATTGTGTGATATGGAGGCTACCGTATGACAGAGGCATAATTAAGTGCCGGGAAGGATCCGCCAAAACAATTACCGTGCTGTTATTATACTGTATGATGTGCTAAAGCAGATCTTAAAAACCCTGAAAGGAATATAAATCATGGGTTATGTGTCCAGGAGAGGTTTCTACATAGAAAGAATTCAGAAGGGAAGAGATGTAATTAACCATTGCCCAGCCAGAACTCGAGTCCGATTATCTGCAACTTGGTTGAGCCTACGGAGGGATTCATTGTTTGTATCATTGAGTTGAACCAAGCAAAGTCCTTGACAAAGTAAATTGTTTAAGGGATGTTGGAGTTAAGCAAGAGTTGGTACTTGGGTTAGGAACCCTTCAGGTTCCTCTCAAGCTCAAGGTGAAGATACCATGGAAAATTATAGAGTGGTGAATGATCAAGGACCTTGGGAAATTCTACTGGAATGACAGTAGTTGACCCCTCTCATTGTCTCCAAAAGCCCCAAACATATAATCAGTTATAAGCAAACCATCTACATGAGGGCACCACTTTCCATGATAAGCCTTCAGGTTCCTCTCAAGCTCAAGGTGAAGATACCATGGAAAATTATAGAGTGGTGGATGATCAAGGACCTTGGGAAATTCTACTGGAATGTCAGTAGTTGACCCCTCTCATTGTCTCCAAAAGCCCCAAACATATAATCAGTTATAGGCAAACCATCTACACGAGGACACCACTTCCCACGATAAGGCCTGTGGAAGTCATTGGTTTATGTGGGGTGTCAATACCAGAGCCTGTTGCTGTCTACCTCTGGTTATACTGTTCCTTCCACAAAATTTTATGCAATGATCCTTTTTATTTGTATAAATTAAGCATTTCTTTTCTACTGAAATATAATTAAATAACACATGGGTTTTAATAAGTCACACCATACCCCAGACTCCATGCAACATAATCAAGCCATCAATATCTCCATACATCCATATGCATGATTTGTGCTTATGGCATTATATATAATTTATAGTAATGGTTTAGGTGTGCTTACTCTGATACTTCACATCAATATTAGTCTCAGGATGCGTAAGTCAATGTCCAAAAGAATAAGAGAGCCCGGGATGTACACAGACAATGTGACCGGTGACAGGCCAAGGTCAGGGTTGCGAGATGCGGCTCATGGATGGGTAAAAAATAAGCCGTATCTAGAAAACCAAACAAAGTAAATAAACCTCAGGAATCAATAACCGGAGCGGCACACATAGAAAATCCATTGTTGTCACAAAATGTCCTTGAGTCATTATCTACCGAGCTAACCAACCAAGGGCTGTCATTTAGAAAAATAATATTAATATGTTCTTTTTCCTTAAAGACACAGCCATTTCCAATTTTAAACTTTTTTTTTTTTTTACTTTTCCTTGAACATTCCCTGTTTTAGCGAAACTAGAGCAGCGTTTTATCCCCCAGCTGCCGGCATCTGTCGGTTACTGCGTCGGGTCAGTGAACGCGGGTGTGTGAAAAATTTGACATGGCTACTTTTTATTCTAATCTGTTCGTTGGTTCCATATGGAAATAAAAATAAAATGAGGGCCGTATTTTCTTTGTAAACGAAATACAGTTTCCCGGTAAACACATCATTTAGGTTTCTTAAGTGAAATTCTGTATTCTAGCTTAAAGTATTCAGTAGAAAAGAACTACCGTGAGCAGACCTGGCAGGCACAGACAATCATGATACATTATTATTAATAATAAAAATATGATCTTTGATTTATAGAGCGCTAATTTACGCAGCGCTTCTTACAATACAGAAATTCAAGGGGAAAGACGCGACTTGAATAGATGGACTAACACAAACCGATACATAGCGTTTATGTATTGACCCGACATACAGTATACTGAACTATGAAACAGAAGATTTGGATTTAGGAATGTGGCAAATCTGCTGTTTTGGTATCGATGTTGTGATCATAACACCGATTAAGCAGACATGGACCTTCTTCTTGGGATTTTGCACAGGTGCTGGATAACCACCGGTCCCTGCATCCCTTATTACATCAGGTTGACAAGCTTCTTGCTTTTTTGTGCCGTGCTGGGCACGGATATATATATATATTCACATAATCACATCAACACACAGAATGAGAAATCTGAGTAATATAACGGCCCCCTTTAGCTGGGGGATCCAGGTCTCCCAGGAGCAATAAGGGGAGATAAAGGGATTAGCCTCAAAAAGACCCCGTCTCTGATATCTTAATGATTTTAAAGGAGTCAAAGGAGGAAAAATTGCTCGGATATACAGATCTATCTGGTCGCCTATAGGAGGCAGATATATAAGAGGAGCCCTGGCTGGGCACCCGGTGGAGATAGTCCTGTCTGGTTCGCAGGGGGCATAGTGGGGCAGGAGGCTATTCTGGCCGCCCAATGGTTCCAAAACGAAAACCTGTATATCCAGGGACTGGGCCTGGCGGTGTGGGTGGCAGAGGGACAGCTTCTGGGTCGGGGGCAATATGAAAAAGGGGTAATACCTAAAAACTGGGTACACAGGGGGGTCCACGGACAACGGATGGTTCCAACACTTGGGGAAACTACACGTAGTAGTAATATTTCCCTTCTCAACTTAGTTCACCGGCATTAGCTGCCTGGTCAGACCGAAATGGGTTCCAGGCGAACGGGTGGTTGGGCCGATGTGATAGTCCATCACAACGGCGTAGGTAATATTCTTCCAGATCCATGCATGCACCTTACTATGCAGCTGGTATTTCGCATCTCGCCCTTCCATATATTCATGCGCAGACGGCAGCTGCAGTGCTTTGTTAGGTTAAAATGACTTTGGAATAGAATTTAAAATGATGGAGCCTTGCTCACTAACCCATAACAAGGTTAATAGCGCATAGCGGTGTCATCAAAATCCCAAATTCCTCCTGCACAGGAGCGCAGAGAGAAGAGTCTGCTTCATATAAGGTGCCGTTTTGTTAAAGTGGGCTCTCAATTGGTGCTGGTTAGATTGGGGAAAACGGTTTAACCCCTTGAGTGCAAATTGGTGCCTCGTCTTTGTGATCCTCCTTCAATTTTCCGGATTTCTCATGAAGAAGGAATCTTAAAATACAGCATTTGTTTTGATGTTTTTTTGGCAAAGGATGGTATATTTTAATGATTTTAAAGGAGTCGAAGGAGGAAAAATTGCTCCGATATACAGATCTATCTGGCCGCCTATAGGAGGCAGATATATAAGAGCAAACAAGGGGCGATTATCCAGACGTGATGACCTAAAATGTACTCTGCACACACACTCTGTGATGTCATTAAAGGGTCAGCCAGCTTTACATGCATTTTGCGTGGCCATCTTGGTGCATGCCAGCTGAACACGTAAACACACACACATACACGCACATACATACACAAACACAGTGATATAGCTGGGTCTATAGGGTGCTTTTTTCACAAAGTAATTAAATGCATTTGCTCCGCTTGCAGACCCTGAATGAGAAAGTATGTTAAGCACCCATTGTACCTTGATTTAGTTCTAAGGTCTCCATGGTATATTATTTATTGAGCACAAAAATACATTTGGCTTGGTTTTTCCTAAAGCTTGAAGCTGGCAAATATCAGCACAAAAGAACAGTAAGCGTGCAACAGGTTGACTACCAGTGTCTTATAGAGTTGAGTCTCCAAATTGTTTCCATCCTATGGTTGTCTCAGTATCATGGGAGTCGTAGTAGCTGGAGAGCTACATATTTGCTTGCGCGTTCGGGACTCTATTGCATTCGGGATAAGTTTATCCGCGGCATATCGTTCATGGGTTAAAGGGAATATTCCGACAGCCGAGAGTCCAGCGTTCTTCCCGCAATGCGCGGCAGCTTTATTCTGCGCTGGTGTTTAGCTGGGTATATTAGGACTAACAGGCAGGCAATAGCCTCTATTTTTTATTGCTCTGTTTTCCAAAGGTGTAAAGACGTGTAGCGATACCATAAATATTTCATACATTTCAGGGCTGGATACAATAAATGTTAATGCCGTTTTGGCTGTAAAATGATAAGGAATGTATTAAGGTTTTTACTGTGTGTGTTTAAATTGTGTGATAATGCCAGTATACGTTTAAGATCAGCCGGCTGATATAAGTAAAAATCCGCTCCAAACGCACATAACTTCTCCCTATCACTCTCCCCATAGTTAATGGTCATCTCTCTATTCCATATAAACCTATTGCTTTATGTAACCCAACATAGTATCACTTATTGCCATATATATGACCCCTACAACCCCTCCTACTACTCCAAATATTACCACCCTGGGAACTTTTCGGCTCTAGCTACCCAGCCCCTCTACCCGCTGACGTTACATTCCCCCATTCAAGGGGCAAATGGGCGCAAAGTGGGGCAAGTCAGCACCCCACTCCCGTGACCCAGTGACCCAGAGGATTCAGGTGTCGACACTGAGAAGCGTCACTTCTCCCAGAGATTTCACAGGTATTTCTATTGCACCATATAACCTCCTTCAAGCTTATATCGTAACTCCACATACAACATATACAATCAGACTTGCTTAAATGTTTCCAGTCGAGGAGCTTACATAGTTACATAGTATATAAGGTTGAAAAAAAGTCCTTCTACCTAACCTTCCTACTCTTGATCCAAAAGAAGGCAAAAGAGCCCTAAGTATTACGTACGCTGCGCCATTCTCCATGACAAAGGTGGTCATGGCGCGGCACCAGCCACACAAGGCTCAGATGCTGGTACGGTTCAAACTGGGTAAGATAATGCCAATAGGCGGATGCCCCGGCTGTTTTTTGATTTACATCTTCCATGAAGCAGGGGATGGTTGCAGACGTAGCTCATAAACAGCTGGACTCCTATAGTAAAAACTCTCTATGCTGCACCCTGGGCTGTCAGGATGATTCCATCTCACTTCTGCTCTACTGGACACCATTCCCTGGTCTGCTCATTCGGCTTGCTTGCTTGTTTGTTCTTTTTACTACATATTCATTTTTCTACCTCCTTGGTTTTCATCTTTGTTGGTTCTTCTAGCCAATGACTTTCCTCCCCCAAGATCCCTTTCCATTTATTTTCTTCTCTCCTACATCGTTTTAATCCATTCTTTTACACGTCTCCCCATCCATCATATAACTACACTCTTGCTCCACTCAACGTGTCTTTGGCAGTCTATCTCTGTCCATACATCCGTGTGTCTTCGTGAAATATCATAATAATAAGGGTTTCATAGTCAAAAGGGATTTGAATAATTGGAGTGAATTCATTTTTCTTTTAACAGACTTGTCAAATAATCTTTGTCCGTCCAAACGTCATCCAAGCTAGTTAACCCAGAAAGCGATTGCTCATTCGAGATGCACTTAGAGAAAGCTGGATAGTGTCTGTTTGCTGATCCTATCCACAGAAACCACATACGCTCCGTATATTGGAAACCCGTGACCTTGCCCTGCTAATCGGAGGGGGTCCTGCCAGACTTACGCGGACTATAAACCTCATGGATTCATCAAGGCTGAACTGTCAATTTTCTCATTAAATAGCTGTGCCGGGAAGGCGATTACCTCCCGCTCAGCCTTTCAATATCTTATTAACCTCTTCATTATTAAACTCCCCACAGGTGGGGGATGGGAAAAAAAACCCACATTTTTCCATGGATGGAGATACAAGAACAACAAAGTATTTATTTAGACCCTTTCTATCGGGGAAACTAAATGCAGAATTTAGGATTAGGGTTCAAACCATGCTGAGCTTGGAAGCTGAATTACTAAAAGCTATCGATGCGCTTCCTTGGTTGAATGTCCTATTGCACCTTTTTAACATGAAATAATTACTGTGCAATTTATCTTCAACTGTTTTCTATGGGCCAGTCAAGATAATTTTGGGATGGAACCTCCTGGTAACGACTAATTGCTCCATACGTAACAAACCTGGACTGGCCATCGGCAAATAGTTGGTTGGCCGGTGCCCGATATTACCTTCTAGCCTGCATTTGGTTGGCCGGTGTAGCTCCATTATTGTGCGGGGAAACCTGGAAACCCTCTTGGTTTTACACCAGTCTCAGGTCAAATAGGCAGATTCTTCATATATTGTACTCCGACCCACTCTAGCATCGCAGATGTGCTTTTCACACTGGTACTGTACATCACTGCTTTATTACAGGTGATAATTTGGAATGCATTTACCTCCTGACAAGGAGGACCGTTATTAGAACTATTGTCATTAGTGATGAACACCTAGAACAGATTTTTTTTCAACAAAGGATAACCCTAAAGGTTTAAAACTTAATCTTTTTATTGTATTTAAGAAAAACCGTTATGATTAGATCTTTGAACGTTACATATGACACTTCTCTTTTTCTACCTCCAAGCGCCATAACCCCTCATTATAACATTTTCTAATGGGGCGCTCCAGTCTCTGCTTATAACTCCTTCAAGCCTTCCCGTGCAATCTCACCCTTCAGACTCTGTCGATAAAGAGTACCGTGACTTTTTCTCGCTTTTTCCAGAATCTTTCCAAGTGCCCCAGAATGCTCTGTAGGGTCCCGCTCGATAGCAGCTGAAGTTAGAGAGCGGTAAATATGTCACAAAGGGTCTGATTGTGTATTCCTGCGATGTCATTAATGGGATTTATTCCACGGCTGCACCGAGCCAGTTTGGTTTTATTTAACTATAAACAACCTGGATCGGATAATGAAGTATCTCGCTGTCCTTAGTCCCATTAATAAGGAGGGATTGTAATAGGATCGCGTGTTCCTCTGGGGGAAGCGAAATCACGCTGTATTAAGCTGATGACTAGCAGTGTGAAAAGTGTGCAGTGACAGCAAGGGATCTCCCGGGCTCGCGTTTAACCCGCACAGGATTAGTTAAATAAACAAATGCAGAATTAAAAATTGATTTTTCGCGGCTGCGGTGCCACAGTAAAATGATTTAAAGCCACCTGTTTCAGGCAGCAGAGGAGAGAAGAAGAAAAAAAATGTTTTACGTCCTGCAGCGTAAATGTATGCGTAAGAAAAAGCTAATTGAGACTGGCTATAATCCGTCTTATCTGAGATGGTACAGCTCTCCAATGGCAGTGTGACGCTCGCTAAGGGTTAGAAGGACAAGGATGTCCTAAAACCTATAGGGGCCGTGACGGTGCAGTAAAGAGGTAGCCCCAATGCAACTCGCACTGTGTTATGGGGCACAAGTGTTTTGTACCAAGGCAAGGAACAAGTTCCATAAACCATACGCTAGCATGTGCACAATGAAGTCCACAGTCTAAATGGGCCATCGCGTGAGTCCCTAATCTTGTTCCTTTTCTAGGGTCTGATGGAACCTTGACACAACTCACAGTGTTCACAGATTAACGAAGAGGTAATGAAGGCTCCCGGCTTTGTTGCCTGGGCATAACAAGGTTTGTAATATTGAAGTATCCACTGGTACTTCCAGTTGGGTAGAACAGAAAGGGGCCGGGGGTCCCTCCATAAAATCTTGGTCAACAACTGGTCCTTCACCCTCATCCAGAGAATGTTTCATGGGCATAACAAGGTTTGTAATGTTGAAGTATGCATTGGTACTTCCAGTTGAGTTGAGCAGAAATGGGGCCAGAGGGCCCTCTACAAAATCTTGGTCCACAACTGGTCCTTCACCCTCATCCAGAGAATGCTTCAATATGCAGATGAAGGACACAGCCACAAATGTTTTGTTGGACATTGGACTGGATGTCCCAGAGGCTCCATGGTCACTCAAACTCATGGCAACTTTCTCTTCTGCACCAGCACATGACTTAAAATTCCATGACTTTTCCTGCAAAGTGGTCCAATCACCATATCAATGAAATGGTCCGAATAGCAGGAGCATGTTTCTGGTTGCTTTGGTGATAAAACCACCCTATTCACTTTTGATACATAATGTTCCCATGTGCCATTAACATTTATATTAATATAACAAGAAACAGCTCATTAAATATGGATACTTGCAGTGAAGCAAAGAGGATTTTTTTAAGTTTTTTTCCCCTTAGAATCTTTACTAAGTGTTTTCGAAAGGCCAGCGAACATTGCCGTGTATAATATAGCTCAGCATTGATACCACAAAGCACGAGCTGACATTATGATTCATGTATCTCTCCTCTGTCTCCATCTTTCATTTACTGCTGGCATCCTTTGCAGAAATTTCAACATCCCCATTTTTCAAACCCTGATTTATATTTTTTTTCCTTTTCCCGGCTGCCCTAAATCCCGCAGCGAATGGAAGTGGCTGGGGGATGGGGGACTCGGGGCAAAGGGTTTCTTATCACTTGATAAATGATTCATATTTTTTCCCTTTTCCCATTTTTTTTAGAAGATTGCTAACCACAACGCATATATAGTTGTGTATTTTCCCTAATTTGTTAAGCACTGTACACACCGTACGCAGCATGATGGATTCCTCTCCCATGGAGCTCACAATCTAGCCTATTGTGCCTCGTAATAGGGGGTAAAATGACATGCCTAAGGTTATCATAAAAAAAGAAGATTTACCTGCTTAACATTCAGTGTCACAAGCGATCGTTTTTCAAATCCTCAGAGCTGCTCATTCTTCACCCATAATAGATTAATGTAGGCAGAGATACCCTATAAAAACCAAGTTTCATATCATTTTGGCACAGCACTGTCAGAATATGTTGAAGGTGCATATATGTAAAGATACATATGTGAATATTAACATAGTTCGATCTAATATTCATATTTTTTGTATGTTTTCAATATAGATAGGTTGATTAAAATATAATAATCATATCTGGGAATGTTCTGGGTTTTGCCCGGAGACTCTGGGTGTCTCCGGGTCACAGCCTGGGATCTCCAGGTCGCAGGAGCAGCGTTCAGACAAGCCCCACTCCCTGCCCAAGGCGATTTCCCCCTCCCATCCATCCAAATGTAATTCCAATGAATCAGGAATCAGACCAGACTGGCCCTCTGGCACACTAGGCAAATACCCAGTGGGCCCCTGGTCAATAGGGCTGTATGCTACCAGCATCTGCACGAGTATACCTACGTCATTTGGTGACCACTGGCCTTAAAATACCAGGACTGCCTGGTCATCCCCCACCCATCGCTCTTCTGGTCCTCTCGCTGTCCTTTTTTTGTTATCTGCACTGTGTTCAAACTTTTCTATATTATATTATTTAATACCATAAACTCTTCTTCAGTTTCTCCTTGAAGTATCGTCCTCCTATTATTTATTTATTTATGTTTGATGGATTTCATGAAAGAGGAAGCCCAAAGCACAGAAGCCCCTAAGGTACCCTTCCTTCATCTGTTGACCTCCATCGTTGTTAGCCATGTGCCATTTTGAGCAACGTTTCCTACCCAAAACACCACATTGCTCCACAAAGCCCACCTGAACCATTCGCCAACGACCAGAAAGGTAGGGCAGAGATAAGTAAATGTGGCGGAATAAACATGCAGATCCTGGGAACAGGCAGTTACAATACCTTCCCCAATGGTATACATAAAAGGAGGCTTTTTAAAAGTTATATATTGCTTATTTTAATCTGTAATCACCATATATTTAGCTTATAGAACTGTGAAATGTAGGATTTGGGGAATTTAATAATAACGGAGTGAATCCAAGTAACATTCGTCTTCAATTGCCTCCCCTACAAAAGGCATTATTCTTAAATAAATACCAGCCCGTGTCCGACAATATGACATAACTTAAAATAAATGCGATGAAAGTGTCGCATTTTTTTGTTTTTATTGCCTAAAATTGTTACCAGCATTCAGATTTACTGATATTAAATCAGTTTTAATATCGGTTGCAATAATTAGTCTAAGTAGAGCAATTTCATTAGAGTTTGCGGGGATGTTTATAGCTCGAGATAACTATGTTTTGTGATACGAAAACTTGAGATACTGATTCTGGTTAAAAACATCACCATGAAAAATACTTAAATATTAGACTTATCTAGAAGGCTGGATTTCACATTAAGGCATGAAGGTGATTGTCTAGGGCACCATGAAACATGTGGATATTACCAGTCACCTATAAAAACAGTATTAAAATTTGGTTTTATTACAAGTATCCGATTAATCATAAAGTTGTCAAAAATATTTTTCTTAAAAAAGTTCAGACAGCTGTGTAGTACCCACTTGTATGAGTTCTCGCTCAGTTATCGTGGGCCAGTCTACTAGACAAACCTTATTCCTTATTATATTACTAAAAGAATGACTCAATCTTAATCACCCTGGCTGACACTCTGGCTAATGAAAGTCTATGGAGGAACGGACTTCATCAGCATTGCCAGAAAAAAATCAGCTCAGTGTGGTGTTTGATCGGGGGACGTCGCCCAAGATCTGACATGACTCACAACAATGGCGGCCTCCGGGTCTGCAGACAAGGTTGTTGGAAGAAAACAGAAAAGTAGGTTTTTGTCAATGCTGACCTACATTACCGTGTAGAGCACTGGATTTTAAGCTCATGGAGATATTTTTTTCACGGGACTTCTTCTTTAACAGTTTCATGATTGGTGGAAAAAGAATAAACTCTTGGTGGACAATGGGATCAAACCATGGCACTAACTCATGGCACTAACACAGATCAGCATTCTACAGAAACAGATGATGATTGTAATGGGACATTGGTTTGGGTCAACCCTCGGGTTGCAGGCCACTGTGGGTATGCAAGAGGGGCTTTCATGGAGCACCTGGCTTTGTATCAAGGTGTCCATTTACTAATGAAGATGGGCAGCCTGTGACACTCCAGCTAATCACCCCATCGGTGCATGTTTATTGGTGCATGAGGCATAATAGCGGTCATGCCTTTATGACTGAAGAAATTATACCAGTGCAGACCGGGTGTCCTAACTGGAAATGGTGGCCCTTCATCTGTTGCTTTTCTTTACCTATTAACTGTGAAGCCGTAATAGAGCATTGTTTAGTCAAAATGGGCCTCCTTGTCTTGTACACTTCCATAATTTACCTGTGCAATGCCTTTTGGTCCCTGGATCCTATTTCATTAGTTTTTCTATAATGAAAACACTCTGAGCGAAGCGTTTTATAAAACAACCCCTCCTCAATACCACGCAGTTTGAAGGGAGGGGAAGAATCTTAATTATAGAAAGTCCCATGCAAACCTTCATCGGTGGAAAATTAATTGTTCTTGGAGCGAGCTGAGATGCGTGTTCAGGTTAATTGAATTTTTAAGGAATGTTTCCCTCCCCCAAATGCGTATACTTGATGTGAGAGCATATAAAATAACTGTGATGGGGCAAAAGTTTGTAAAACAGAGGTTTTGGGATAGGTTGATATTTTAACCCTGTGGTTAGTTCCAGGGTAATCTTCTTGTGACATTCTATCGTGACAATATTTCTGTCCGTATCTTTGTTGTCCAACGTTTTTGAAGGGCTGCGGTGCATTCAGGACTATTGACCACAGGCAACGCAAGCTCATATTTACTAATAATAGACAAGACTTACAGACAGGCCTAAGCTTGGGCCTAAATGCTAGTCAATCAATAATATAATACAAGAGAACTTGTTTTCAAGAATGACAGAAGCTTGAGGGACACAGTTAGCGTAAGAATGAGCAGCTGGACATCCAGGTTCTAGATTATCACCATCCTTCTGCTCTACTTATTATAGCCTCCTGCTCTCGCCTGTCCCTATCTCTTCTCTCTATTATCCAGCCCCCCCCCAATGCCCCTCCAGTATATAACTAGGTCTACCCCATTTAAAGCCCCTTTTCCGAATTCTTTAGACTGTTCCTGGAAAGCATTTTACTTAATTGTTCTACCTGGTTTCTTCTTGGTCTTGTTGACTTGTTTTCTCTCTGCTTGGCCCTCTCTGATCTCTGCTTGATGTGGCCGTTACCCACAACCATTACAATTCTCTCCAACATTCAGCTGAATTTAGAAGCTCAGCTGTAAATCTGGTTTGGTTATACAAATGGATCCCTCACTAACAGATTTACAGGGCCAGATCAGGCTTTATGGTGGCCCCATTAAAATCGTCACAATTTTACTGCCACCGCAGTGACAATTCTCGCAGCTAATGGCTCCCCGTTTACACAGATTCATCTCTTTTTTATGGGCACCTAAGTTGTGTTTTCATGTTCTCAAATTTATTGCCAGCTGGCGATTTTATCTTGTTTGATGAGAATGCTCTGAGTAGGGGGCCAATTATCTAAAGTATTCCAGCCTCTAGTTCCTCCACTACCAAAAAGAATGCCCCAGACCAAATCTTTTGAACAGAATGTTTTTGAATCACACAAGTATGTGCCCTGAATAACTGTGGAACTGCTTTATGATTAAACAGACCATTAACCCCTGAAGCTTACCAATAATCGTTACTAATGGGAAGGTTTTTATATTGTCGTGTTCTGTTGGCGAGACATATTGTGCTGATTTTAGTATAAATGAAACACACAATGCTTATCCATCTCACATAATTTCTCATGGGTTCTGCCGCTCGCTCACTCAAGTTATTTGTATCACATCTAGGGCTTAAAGGGACACTCCAGCCATGATATGTACTTTTATGACTATAATAGCTGCTCGGTTCCTTTTAATTTTGGTGGTACCCAACCTTGCAAATGCATGGGGGATGCTACAGAATGTCTCGATACACATGGTGTGCAGGAGATATGTTCAGCCCCAACTTTTGTATCCCGTACTTTTATTCCCAAATATTCCCTTAATTGCACTCCTCACTCTGCCCAAGGCTTCCTCCTCTCCTCCTCTTTTCTCACGCTACTTACGGATCACTCTGTTTTTTCCCGTTTCATGGAATTCTTTTCTGAACACTGAACTTATAACACTCATGGAAGGGAAGGCATCACTTGTCCCGGAGTGGAAGTCCATCCAAATGACACGGTTTTCTACCAAAATATATTTGGCCAACAACGTGCCCGATGTATGCCCCTAGTATAGCTCACCACATATTCACCAATAAAGACTCTGTAGAAAAACCATTAAAAAAAGCACAGAAAATATCAACTAAGGGGATAAATGCTGTCCAGAGCCCTAAATATGGTGGTTGCACAATGGTGGTGCACAATTGCAAGCAAGTAGTATACAAAAAGTCAAGGCAGTGGTTGGGAATCATCAAGTCCCAGCAAACCATTGCCAGTCCTGTCCTTCCTAACATCGCCACGTGTGAACATGAGATATGCAGTCTTACATTTTACATATAAACTCATCATCTCAACACCGACAACCAACACAAGCTAAATACACGGATACTGCTTAACGCAAAGTCCATGCTGAAGACGGGGGTGTATAGGGATCACAGATCTCAGGTGGGGAGGCTTGGTGATCTCTTCCTCCATCATACTGTGGACATCATGGAGAGTCAATAGGTTCCTGCTCAATATCTCTTAGCTGTACACAGGCACATGTTTGCCTTTTCCTAAAAACTAACAATGATAAAGAGTAACACATCAAACTGGGTCCAACAAAAAAAGACACAATTCTTTTGGACCCAGACTAACATAATTCAGGTTAATCCGCAGGGTCGTGGAGTGGGGCCAAAGATTTAAGTATCCTTATGCCAAATTAGCGATAGCAATCCCCGGCATGAAACACAACACACAAGCCTCTTTCAGGCTGCAGCACTCATTTGCAGAAGATAATCCCTTCTGGCTGTCACAGTGTGATGGGGAATCGGAGGTGATAGTGTCAGTTTCAAACCGCTGAACCTCTCCACCCGCCGGTGAAACTGCTCCCCGCCACCTCTTTCCCGTGCAGCCTTTATGCCGAGCCTGAAATCACTTGAAATAGTTATAGATATAGGGGAGGCGGAGGAGGGAATGGCTCATAGTCTAACATCTGGCACCACAGATAAGTCTGATCCCTCTTCTGCTCTTTTGATAACATCTGTCATTCTCTGCTTGCTATTCACGGCTATTTCTTCTTCTTCTTCTTTTTTTACCTTTTCAGGTGGTAAAAATTGCTGGGAACCATCCGTGTGGAACCCCCACCCGCTCCAAAGGCAATCTTTTTATTAACTCGTTCTACTTGCAATTTTATTTAGCTATTTGGGGTAATGTCTCAATCTCATTTGTAAAAAAAGATGTCTGTAAAGGAAGGTATGAATGGATAAATATATATAGGTTTTTTATTAAAAAAAAAAAAGCCCTCCAATTACTGTTAGATCTGTTCCTCTTATGGACAATGGCACACAATATAGAAGTAAGGGCTACGTCACTTAACATGTTTTTGTTATTTGGATCCAAAAGTGGTACCACAATTTGGTTAGCTTCATATTTCTGTTTAGAGAAGAAGGAAATCAGTGAGCCTTCCACATCCAGCTTGGTTACCCCCCCCCCATTTGATTCGAGAGTTATCAGGAGCGATGCGGTTCCAGCTCCTTGACTTCACTATATACGATGAAGGTCCATCCTTGTGAACTGCCGCAACAAAAAACCCTGCTGGCCAGTATAACTTATTTTTAAAATCAGTGAGATTTCTTCAGTCTCATCACCCAATAAATTATACATTATGCTGGGCTAGCTCTGCCCTTCTTGCTAGAAAAAAAACCCACCAGCGTTGGCCCTCCATTATGGTGTCTCTGATCCTTTCCATGAAACAGTCGCTCTCCTTTCCACCAGCAAAAAGCACGCAAGCAAGAGGTGGGTGCAGAATATTCCTTTTTCACAATAGCGATGGAGATATTGAGACGACCTGTCAGTGGAGAAAACCAATGCCCAAAGGTAGATATCAAAGTCTGAAAAGGGAAGGGCAAAATATGAATTCTGTGCATGGCAAGAACCAGCCGAGGATAGACGCTGGGGAAGAAGAAGGTGTCCCACCTTAGCACCATAAGAAACCATCAACCAGCATTAAATGTTCACATGGAATAAATACTTAGAAAGCACAGTAGAAGTGAGAACGCTGTAGAATTTCACAACAGAATGTAGACGTTGATGTAGATGTTACGTCACTAAGTCTACATTATGCATTGAATAGCAAAATCAGTAAATCATAGAATTCTATGAGATCTGATCAAATAATTAATTGTCGTTCCCCCCCCCACTTAATTTTAATTTCAGATTTTTGTTTTAGTCTTACTTGGGAAACATGATACTAATAGGAAGATAAGCTCTGAGTTAATTTACTATGAATTTAAAAATTAATAAGTATATGCGCCTATGTATTTTGCTTTGTTTTCAAATATGTGACATATAAAATTAAAATAAATGTTAGATGTTTATTCCCTGCAGCTCTATGCTGTGTTATTTCCCATGACGCTACCTTTTCACAGTCCTAATAACAGATCTCATTTTACATTCTGCTATTCACTGTTCTCGCTTGATTTTCGCTATGAAAGGGGGGGGACATTGCTGGTCTTTCCGTCCTCCTCAGTCAAATATAAAATCTCTGACGTCTTCTTCCCTTTTTTTTAATTTTGTCGCAAGGAAGGCCTGCCTGTGGTTAAAATGATCCCTGATCCGCACAGTCCACTCACTAGGTCTGATGGTCTTAAAACGGAGATATTGAGCAAAATTATTATTATTATTCTGTCTCAGGGACACAAAGTGATACTGAAGTGCTGTGCTATCGTGGGGGCGGGGACAGCTAATACCCTCTTTATTCCAAAATGGCAGCACACAAACATAATATATTTTACGAAAAAAAAATGTAATGGGCAAATTAATAATATTTTATTGGACTTCATTTTAACAAACTTAGTTTTTTTTTCTGCCGCGGCGAAGTTACTGGTTATTGTATGTTCCGTACTATGCCACCAATAGGCCTACGTAAGCTTTATTGTTTGTAACATACACTATTATTATCCACTATTATTAGTTTCTGCTGCTTTTCCTTTCTTTGTTCTCTTATATTGTTTGTGTAAAATAGTAATGTTCAGAAGACAGAGCTTTGTAAGGTCAGCGTCAATGGGTAACGGCGTACAAGGGCCCGCCAGTCTTTTTTAAATTAAGAGAGAATGCCGACACTAGCTCTGCCTTGTTTTAGTCCCAGGATTTTATTTTTTTTTAACTGTGAAGCCTCCTGATTTCTTCTGGGCAATTATCTTTGTGTCTTATTTGCGCGCTTGCTAGGAGGTGCATATGCTAATTTAATTTCCTTTCGCCTCATCCTACTGCTTAATTGAACATTTGAAAAGAGGAAAATACGAGATAAGAGAAATCTTTCAAACATTTAGGGTGGAGATAACCATTCTTCAGAAAAAAAAAAGAGCAGGCATAGAGGAACCTGGGGTGCAGATTAGCGACCTTGCAGCAGGGGCAGGGAGATAGAATTTTAATTCCCGTGGTGGGTCCAACCTTCCATCCTTTCGGTAGGGGGAGGAAGGCGGCCAAGTCCTCACAGTTCTGGTATAAAGCAGAATGATTACTAAAAGCCTTTAGGGACTAAGTTATCATAGTCTCCCAGCTGCTATTAACAGGGTGAATTTAAATGTGAAGGCTGTGACTGAATGTTGTACAAGGGAAGCTTTTATTGCTGAAAATCAAATAGTTACTTTGAGATGGTTATTGGTCTTCACCGGACATCACGTCATTGTCCAGCACCAGTGCAGATACAATGACCCTAGATGTGACTTACATTGTGACATGGGGGCACATCTACAGTCATCAGCAGAGATAAGTAAATTGTCAAGTATGTTACCAGAAGTATATGTTGAGCACATTTGTCATTTAGCAGCTAGTGCTTCATTATTCTGTAGTCCTATTGGAAGTCTTTGTGTTCCCAACCTATCTTCTCACCTTGACCTCACGCCTGTCCTCTGTTTACAGCTGTACTTACCGATTGTTGACCCATTGCAAATAACTCAACCTCAACTGACTTGGTTCCCTTGGACAACCCGATCAATCTGTATCATCCTTCCCATGTTTGTTGCTAGAAATGCAATACTTGGGTTTGATACTTTGAATGCAATATTTCCCCTTTACCCATATGTCAGGGAATCAATGGAATCCATAATATTCTGAATAATGCCATTGTATGGTTAGGTAAGAAACCTCTTAATATTCTATGTTTTAGGTTTTCTTTTTTTTTTTTTTTACGAGCTTTCGGTAACAGTACCGATAATCTTCAGTGTCAGCTGCTATGATGTCAAGCGATGCCAGTTTCTGTGATTAATACCTGGCTGCTGATTCTGACATCAATCATCAAATGATTTAGGGAGGCAGAAGGTTTGTGCCCTGGAGACATTCACAGAGGTAGGTATTTCTAACACCTGAAGTCCCTCGTACAGCGAAAGAGTGCTTCGCACTGCCAGCTTCATGTTTGACACACTGAGTGCCAGCTGCCACCTCAGACCATTGTTTATGCTTCACTTCATTCATCTGTTTTAATTAGCTTTTTTTTTCTATAAAGGCCCAGACA
This sequence comes from Spea multiplicata, assembly GCA_009364415.1. Lineage (NCBI taxonomy): Eukaryota > Metazoa > Chordata > Amphibia > Anura > Pelobatidae > Spea > Spea multiplicata. Next base: position 103,311 of record VKOC01016716.1, on the reverse strand, counting down.
TGACAAACTAGAATAATTGTTTCTCATCTCGAGAAAGAACAGTGATCTGTATCAAGGCTCAATCATTTGTCAACACTAACTAAAGACTAATGACAATGCCTTCAACGGGTCGATCCATGCGCTGTTTTACTCCTGCTTTCTTGATATTTTTAAAAGTCCTTTTGAGATCCAATGATCCGTCTTGCTTATTCATGATTTAAGATGTACGACGGTGTGCGTGCATGTGTGTACATGTGAGATCAGACATAGCCACATAGGTGTCCACAAGAACATGACCAAGTCTACATACATTCCAGAACATATGTTCTAGAAACAAGGTATACTAATAAGTAAGCCATATTTAAGGGGTCAGTCCCTTCTTCATCACAGGGGAGCACTGCCATGTATAAGCGGCCAGTCCTGTCTATAACCACATTGTACAGTGGCATGCTTATGTACATTTTAAGACAATAAGCGAAAGTGTAGCCATAACAGTGACTTTTTTGGTGAAGTCTTTGAGGAGATGATATTGTACTGCAGAATGTAACATTTAAAAGATTGCAAGTTGTATGATAAAGTTGCATTAAGGGCTAAATGCCAATAAAAAAGTATATTTGCTTGGAACGCTGACAACTGGAACATATTCCTGGTTTGTCAAGGCTGTCCAAGCAAACTTGGGACTGTTGATAGCCATGCCTAAAAGGCAACCTGATATTAAAGGTGTAAAACATTTAAGTGGATGTTTCCAATTCTGTTTATGTTCATTGACCCATAAATCTGCAGTTCAACATTTTTACAAAACGTGTTAAATATAGTAAGGCTTCTTGTGGAAATTTCGCAATTTCTACGGAAACAGGAATTCGGAGGCATTTTAGGATTTTGTGTGCCTGGGGAGCACGAGACAGAAATCCAATTTAGGACAAAACACAACAAGGGGATTATGAGGCAAAGTACATTGTCTCCTCACTATTGCAACCATTGGAACAGATCTCCTCATTGGCCCATGCTATTGGTTATGGCTATGGTGATAAGGTCACTTTTCTTACCTTGCAGAATTAATCCTAGTGAGGAACACAGAATAACTTCCTGACTTATGTTACCAAGGACAGTAAATGTGACACCCTATATGGTGACCCGATCCCTGGAATGAGGGTCATGGTTGGCCACCCTTTGACCAGGATACACCACTGCTTAGACGCATAAGAAAAAGGAATACTAATTGTGAATGTAACACCATTTCAGCATTATATGACAGCAGACTCACACCAATGCCGGGAGGGTCGCTGGCCAACAGCGCCACATACTCACCCAATCTGCCACTCCAGCCTTAGATTGGGTGCATCGGTGTGTGGCCAGCTGCACTTAGGTCATCAGACCACCGCTGGCCTTGAAGTGCCAGGGACTCCTCATCATCACCAGTCCGGGCCCTTTAAATATTATTTACCGCAATCCATACGTTAGAAACATCATTGCAGCACAAGGTAAACACTACAGACATGTGTTTACAATCTGGGCCTGGGATCACTCGAAGCCCAACCATGAGTACATTTACATTAACAAGCGCAATAACAAAACAATACGATTGCAGCTGACTGCATAAAAAAATGTAAGATAATTTAATTCATCAAAATGAGAATGGAATATCATAGTAGATAATATAGTTCTATTATCTGTACCTATTTTAATATTAATTGCCAGGAGATTAGATTTTATAAGGAGGCATTGAAATCAAGCCACAGCTGCCAACATCCTAAAGAGAGCATTAAACCGCTAATGCACTAGAGATTGTGCAGCTTACAGGGGTCTACAAAGGGTGTTTTTCCCCTCGACGGTCCATTAGGCACCTTACAAACAGCCCTTAATTGCTGCCATCTCTGCAGAAACTGCTTCCGCTACAAGGCGTTTGCAACAATTATATATAAAGCACTAATGTGGCAAAGTGGCTTTTTGTAAGAAAAAAAAACCACAACACAATATGGAGGACTTCTCACAGTAATCCAGGGATGTAATAACACAATCACAAAAGCGGTTTAAGTTATTATAGTCCTGTATTGAACAGTCTCTTGATTATGGGAGTCGCGTTGCATTAAGGGATTCTGTTAATTGCAGGTAATTTCTTAGAAGCAGGAGAAACAACTCAACGCATACTGCGCCATCTCTCATATGTCATCTGCCACTACATCCAGCCACGCGTGGCACAGCTAGATCTATTAAACCCCATAAATCAATTCTTTTCGTCCCATTTAAAGTTAAGAATGAGTGGAGAAGCTCATGATTTTTGGTTATTCCAATTCATCAGACACATGGAGCATTGACCCTCTCATTTCCTAATTTCGGTACCCTAGACAGCGCAAGAGGCATCAAGGGCCCCAAAGGAGACGCCGCCGGGGTCTGAACACAGCCACGGCTCAAAAAAAGAGCCGGGGAGACGTGCAAGCACGTTCCCTTGGGGCGTTGTTAGCAAGAGGCTCAGGAGAACAAAGCCCAGAATGTAGAAGAACAATGCTTGGAGTGTGTAACAAACTTAGTTTGACAGACAGTGACAACACGTTTGCAAAATAACACACAGGGAAATACAAGCCAACATATACACGGCTACATCAATACGCAAAATAACAAAAAATAACACGCATAGAACCATAGAATTTGATGTCGGGTCAGATCCATTCGGCCCCATCTTCACTGATACAAAGACTCAAACCTTCATCCTTTTCAGTCATATTGATACAACGTGACATATTGGAAAATATCGACACCCCCCAACAGTCTCACGCATCCCTTTAATATATCAAGTAGCATACTATTTCATACATAATAATTTATTGAATTATTATTAATTACATTTTTCTCTAAATCTATATAACGATTGAAACGTAGAATCCATACAGCCGGTCCGGGTCACAGTTGTATGCGATTTGTTGGGGTTTTATATGCGATTTGTTGGGTTTTATATGCGATTTGTTGGGGTTTTATATGCGATTTGTTGGGTTTTATATGCGATTTGTTGGGTTTTTATATGTAAGCTGTAACTAGATCAGTATAAATGTGCCAGGCGTAGCGAGTCTGCAGCACGCTCCAGATTAATTCAGGTCTTAAACAAGTATCATTAGTCATCAGCACAAAAATTGTCAAATAAACATATTTTGTTTATTCTTCCAATAGTTGTTTACCAGAGAAAATCTGGTGTTTTGATACAGCCATACTCACTGATAACGCTAAGTAATTGCCTTCACAGACCCGAATATGTGGCCATGTTACATTTTTGTAATCAGATTTCTAGAAGAATAATAGGGGGCAACTGGAGTAATAAATACATAGTATCCTACTACCAAACACCCTTCAAATGTGATGCTCCACAAACCTTCCCCCCCGACATTTATCGATTTTTTTTATTATATTCTTTTTATTTTTAAGTAGCATCCGATTTTGCTGTATTTTCATGCGGAAAACATTTCAGCGGGGGGCATAAAATCCCGTCTTCCGGGCTCAGCCTGCCAATCTCTGACATCACCGAAGGTGCGTTACCGTTATGCTCTTCTAATAACTCTCATCACACCTATGACGCAGAACACTTTACTCTATCACACTCACTGGCCATCACTATGAGCAAGGAATGGCAGATGGGGGTCCTGTGATAGAATACACAGGGGGGGGCTTCGGAAGAATGACAGGTGTAGTATTTTAAAACTTTTAAACATAGTTTACACAGGGACGATTAAAGAGAAGAACAAAATGACAGAAAAACAAAACTTGATCGGTTCTGTCTGGAACATTAAACTGTCCCTCTAATTTAGAACGAGTGCAGGAAACCCACATAAAGATCAGGTGGTTTTGTAACTTATGCATCCCTGCTCCCTCTATAAAAATGTATTATATGTGAGATTTTACAGTATATATGCAGATTCACATACAGTGAGGTGAGCAGTCCAGGTAGCTCCTCCAACATATAATGAGATAAATGAACACCTAGAAATGTTGACTGATACGTATTCGTTGGACGGTGTTACATGTATCAGATACATTAACATCCAGACATTCTGTTATTAGGTCGTCATCTTTGCTAACATGTATCTGCTGCGGTTGCCGTGCTGTCGCTTTTTAGCTGCACACGAGGAAAAAAAACCCTTAAGACAGACCGGCTTTGTACAGACACAGCTGGTTTCCGGCATGATGCTGCTTTTCTGAGCATGGCAGACCCCCGTCTGTGAGGGGCTGCGATTATTCAGTACCATAAGCAGCTGATCAATCTGTAACACTAACAGCTCGGCTCACGCTGCGCATCAGCCGTTACAGACTGCCTGCGCAGCCCGTCGATGAACCCGCTCCTCCCAGCCCGTCTCCCAGAGCTGCTTTAACACTACTTACACTGACGAGAAACCATCACAAGCCCCAGGTTATACTTCTACCATCCAAAATGGCACCCTAGAAATTCTACTTTGTTGTGTGTCATCTAAAGGTGGGCAAGTGAGGAACACCAACGGGTTAGTCGTGCCAAAGCTTGGTCTGCTGATCAGCTAACATGCAAGCCATACCATGTGCCTGTGAACAGACAGGATACACGTCGGCAACTTTACGCCAGGGCAAGAAAAGCGACCCTGGCACTTTAAGGCCAACAACTGCTAAATAACACAGGTGCAGCAGCTGGTTGGATACACACGGCTGCGCTATTACAGCTTACAGCATCGGCAGATCAAGCTATTTCATGCATTCCCACAGAGATATCCCCACACAAATACACAAACATACACGCATACACGATGACCGCCAGAAACATAGATCCCTGCTCCTACCTGCAGAGTATCTCACTTCCTGCGCTGGGGATCCCCGCACAGTAACCATGCCTTTTCCTTTCGAGCAGAGAGCCATGCAGCTTCCGCTTCCTGACTGCAACATGTGACTAAAAAAAGGAGAAAGTAGAAGGACGACTCTGCCATTACTGATGCCCATAATTCTCTGTTTACTCTTCCTCCTGTAACTTCATAAACCCCTCTTCATAACACCTCATATATATAAATATAATTAAGAGGTGTTATGAGGAGAGGTTTACGGAGTTAATGGAGAAAGAGTAACTCAACTCAAGCTAGAAACTCAACCCATACAGTACTGTTCTAAAGTTTGGGGTCATTTAGCCGTTTTCATGGAAAACAAGGACATTTCTAGCTGTAACATAATTACAAAGGCCTTTTAAACTTAAACTTGGATCAGGGAACACAGCGCGCCATTGGAAGACAGGAGTGATGGAAGCGATAAAGGGCCATTGGGACACGGGAGTGATGGGAGTGATATAGGGCCATTGGGACACGGGATTGATGGGAGTGATAAAAGGCCATTGGGACACAGGAGTGTTCCTGATCCATTTCATGTTATTTTAATGGACAAAATATGCTTTTCTCTCAATAACAAGGACATTGTGTATATAGCACTGGAGCGGGGATCTTAACCTCCTGTTCTAATCATTTGCTCCGTTCCCTGTTAACTGGATATTATTGCCTTTGGCAAGCATGGCAAATTGACTTCAGTTCCCTGCCGATTCTGTGTGCTCAGGGAGGAATCCTTAATTTTGAGGAACGTCTGTGTGACGAGCCATAGAGGTTGATTAATGAGTCCAGAGCATTGGATGGCTCTGGACATCTAGAAGCATTTCCACCAGCACCGAAGAAGATAAAGCAGGAAGCGATGGTTCGGCTCAACTCACCATGTGATAAATTGCATATATCGCCGAGCCAGCAGGATTTGCCCTGTAGACAAACCTCACCATGATGGTGGCAACTCTGATGACGATGAGGAGAAAGGTTCCAAAAACTTTTTAATACAACGAGGGAATTTAAACACGTGTGGGATAGGCATATGGCTTCCGAATCTAAGACGAGACCAACGACTGATTGAGGTCTGAGTCTTTAAAGTAGGAAAAATGGGCAGACTCAATGGGCCATATGGGGCTTACCTGCTGTCAAATTCTATGTCGCCATGTTTAATTTGTCATATTGAACAGCAGCAAGTGCATTCTATATGGAAATTGGAGCGAAGAGAGTGATAAAGGGTATCTGTACTCCCATGAAGATATTCAATTAAAAATAACTGTTCCCAGCTACAATAGTCATTTATAACATTAACGCCATCTGCTCTGTATTTCTGATACGATGTTATTTTAATGGACACAATTTTCTTCTCTTTCAAAAACAGGTGACCCCAAACCTTTAAACGGCAGCGTGCATATAGATGAATAATTTAATATTTTTACTAATTCTAAATTCATTTTGTTATATATTAAGCTGCAAGAGCAAAAGTTAGATTTTTGCCAGGAATTCCACTTTTGGACTTTCCTATGACGAAAGGAAAATGGATCATTGTGATGATCGACATGTCGAGGGGGGGGGCAAGGTGGGGGCACACAAACAAAATGGGAAAGGTTAATTCAGCATGCCAATTCTTCAGTGTGACCCTGGGGGAAAGCAAGCGTCATAAATACCACTTGGAGAGGTCAATGTTGGCCAATACGAGTACACAGCATATGGTCCTTGTGATGATTATACCACGTGTGTAATTAAGGCTCAGAAGCAATATGGATTAATACATAAATAACTATATCAAGCCAGTGCTAGAATGTCTTATGGAAATTGTGGCTTGGATGAATTTTGGATGAATGAATAATAATTTATATTCAACTCTAACTGTATTAACAGGTATTTTTTTACATGATTGTTGGTTGTTCTTTTGTGTTAAATCAGTTGCCCTATTTCCCCAGGTGCAAAGGTACAGACATTAAATATGCTATAGAAGATTTAATAGAGAAACCTGATAGAAAATATTTCAGTCTGGCCTTATCACATGCTGTACAATTATCATAATGGATATTTAGAGAATAGGATAAAAAAGACAAACGAGAAATCATGCGTATAAAATATATTCTGGAAAAAATGTTAATAAGAGGTGGCGCAGAGTGTAATCAAATCATACATGATGTCAGATCCATACAGATATAGGTCACAAATTGGGCTCATAAAGCATTAAGGTTCTAGCTCTTGAAGGGTAAATATACTAATGATAATAATAGTAATAATAATAATAAATAATGATAATAATAATAATAATAATAATAACACAAACATAATTTGAGGGCAGATGAGAACCTAGAGAATCTAGTATGCCAATTTTTTATGACTCGGATCTGAACCAGTCCTTGATTTCATCTATCCCATGCACTACTGTATTAGCCACAACCACTTCTGATGGGAGGCTGTTCTATTTATCTACAACTCTCTCTGACCCTTTAGTTCCCTCTCTCTGACCCTTTAGTTCTGAATTATGACATTTTGTTCTAACATCTCTCCTCCTGTACTGTGTTAAGTCCCTTTATGTATTTAAATGTTTACATCCAACCCCCCCTTTTATCCTGTAAGCTATTCTTCATCTTAGCTCCCATCCTCTGAACTCTCTCTAATATCCTTCTGGAGATGGGGGTCTCCAGATCTGTACATGGACTCTCTATCAGGTCTGACCAGAGATCTGTCAAGTGGCATAATGACCACTCACTTTCTGCTACTAATGCCTCTGGATATACAACCCAGCACCCTGCTCACTTTTTTCCCCGAGGCTCTATTGCATTGCCTGAACTCCAAATACTGTTCCAGTACTGAAAGGGTTACCGCTGCCATCCCAATATCACGGGGAAAGGGATGGTTTTTATGCTTATAACACAACTCGTCCCCTCCTCCGCTCACAGCCATCTCTCATCAGAACAAGGGCCACTTGCAAGACGCATAGGCTTGGAAATTGCTTCAGGTTTAGGTGAATTTATCCTGGGAAATAAAACATCTGCTTTTCGCATTAGGCACGTTTTGCATTTCCATGCTAGTTAAGACAGCAAAACACAATTCGCACGGATCCCGCTGGGACTGAATCTCCACACCAAGACTCGGTGAGAGAGCGAGAGAGAGAACTTGGTCTGCAGTTTGTATCTTGGTGCAGTGCAGTCCCGGTCGGACGGGATGCGAATCACTTACTTCTGTGTCCATAACAACCCTGAGTGAATCCATAGCCATGCATATTAATGCTACCTTCTGCCCTTAAGCACGAATGGCTTTGGAGAGCGTTTGGGGATATACGTACAGATTCTGATTTAGATGAGGAATGAACGTGAACGACAAACTGCTTGTCGTGTAATGGCCACGGATGGCACAGAAATACTAAACAGAGGTACCGTCAGGATGACCGTGTGGAGCGCTACCTCCTCGATGGGAGCATCCTTCTACTTATGCATATTTAGGGTTAGGAATTGATAAGAACAAATGAAACCTCATTCCAGAAAATGCCAACATCTCAAAAAGGACACAAACACAGCTTAATATGTAATTTCAAAAAAGCTATTTTCACTAATTAGAACCTCAGACAAATGATGCGTCTGTTTCTTAAAGTAATTGCAAAGACTGAAATGAAGCAAACACTTAAAAATATTTCAACTATAAAAAGACGCTTATTGTGCTCGTTCCAATGTAAACTCTTGGTATTGATTTTCCTTTCTCTTATCCATAAGTCTTTTAAAAGATGGACCTCTACAAATCAATAACCAGGCTATTCTCTTCTATACCTAAAGCTACAGGTTTTCTCAAAAACAAAATAGCTTACTTACCGATTCAGAGCTTAAACCTTCACTTTTCGGAAAAGCTCAGGGTTACCTATTCTGTTTAAAATGCACACTTCCAGCATTTGTTTCTGGGATACCAAAACTCGATGAATGGGCAACACATTGCAGAATGCAATAAAAAAAGCTATCAAATTCATACTAGGGATAATAGAGACTCACCTGAGGCCGGATTATAAATAAACCCGTATGTTACTCAAGGCAGAATTTCTGGGGGCATCTGCTGATCTATAGAGATCCTCCTTAAAGGTTCTTCACTCGTATATTGATTAGGATTGATCACCTGAGTTCTCGATTACAAGATGATTTCATAAAGTATATGAATGAGGAAGAAAAAGGTTTCCTATTTGGGTCTAAGTGTATCTGCAGTAATTACTCTAACACTTCATAATCCAGGGGTAGCCATCAAGGAGCTTCCCAGATGTTATGGAAATACAACGACCATGATGTCCAACCAACAATGCCACGGATAGCAGAACATCATAGAGGCGGCAGTTTCTTTTTGGAGGACCTTCTGATGACTACACCGGCCATAGCAGGTCCCTGGTAATCCATACTCGAAACCTACTCACACAACTGATGTGTTCCACTATAAAAGTTACCTTTCTGCTCAAACACGTCAAACTTGCCATTAACTGAATCAACATATCCATCTGGCTACTCTGAATGTTACAAATGTTTCTTTTTTTCCTCTTTAAAATGTATCCAAAATACATGGTTTTGTTCTCAAACACCTTAGGTTTTAATGGTTTCTTATTTCAGAAGGTTGAGTCAGCGTTGGTAAGTGTGACATGTTAGTGCATCTGGAATTCATCCTCCTCTTCTTTTTTTGCAGCAGCATATTTTTGGTTAAGAAACAGCCTTCCAAAAAAAAAAATACACGTATAACATGCCTAAAGCCAATGCGGTTTTAGATACAAAATGTGAAAATGTTCATATGCACTTTAAACAACCTAAATAAAACAGACACGGGATATGTTCATTTTATAACCCAGTGCTAAATGGTGATCACCAATGGAGATGATCAAGACGTTGGGGATCTCGTAGGCTGTTTCCGCTCTTCTGCACATGTGATTGTTTCCTTTGTATAGTCATTTTTTGGATGTTTTATCCATTGGTTGAATAAAAGTACTATTATTTTTTTATCATTGTTATTGGTAATGCTCTTTTTTTTGCGACTGTGTTTTCTATTTTCAATCCAGTTAGGAGACAGAAAACCTGTTAATTTCAGGACCTTGGACAGAGTAGGTTTGAAATCTTGAACCAGATGAAGATTAGAAACAAACAGTAAACTTTAGTTTCGAGGATCCATTATCCGACAGCAGCTGGATTTCCAGCTAACCCTGATCTCAGACACAATTATTGGGATGGAAGGAAAGGGGATTTTCCTTATATCCAAATCTAAGGTAACAGTCCAGCAGTCACTAGGTTTAAGCTTCATCTTCAATTAATCAATCCCCCTAGACTCCCCATGATCTGCAGATGTTGGGGGTCGCTCAGCACAGCCATGTGACCTCGCTCCTTTCTAATTGATGACCCATTAGCCTTTTCAGAAGGCTTGCAAGCCACAATGCTGGACGGATGCTGGCTGGGCTCAATCTTGAACCTTGCCATTGGAAGAGAAAGCCTTAGTAGCTTGCGCATGCGCCCCCATGTCAGTCCAGGCGTACACAGGAGACCCAGAGATGCTGCCACAACACGAACAGCTGCTGCTAATGTGAACGAGGCAACATTCTGCGAAATGCTACTCGTTTCTGAAACACGCTTTACTTCGCTAATCCCCCAGAAGAAGAAAAAAAGCAATTATTGACCCCCTTAATTGACAAGATAAATGGTAAAAATTGAATCTCAAACACAAAATGGGTTTATCTGTTCAGTTTCCTCTAATCTGAAGCACAAATAAAATTCCTCATCAAACATGAAAGAGAAGTTCAAAACTGTCCAAACAGAAAGGGATCTCTACCTAATTCTGCAGCTAAGCCCCAAGTCAAGAAACAAAAAATAAAAAAAAGCCGGGCAAGATCTGCTCGTGAAATCTTGCCCAGCATTTTCATCTCTATTACAAGAAAAATAAAACGGCTGCGTATTTGCAAACGCATCCAAAGGGGCTTTTGATCTTAGCATGCCAGCTCCTGAGCTGCCGCATAACACCCCCTCCGTGGTCCCGTTCTTGCCTCACCACATGCGCACAGGGGTTGCATTAAATGCCCCAGGAACTCTCACTAAGCCAACTGCGGTGCTGAGTACACACGTGGGCACAGGCGGCAGCGGCCAAACACATCTGCTGAAGCATAGGAGATGGAAAAAAAGAGGACCACTCGGCTATCACATACATTAAAATTGTATACGGTGGCTGAAGGGTGGTTTTAAAGCCACCGTATGGTTCCATGCCTTTTCTGTACACGTACATCACAAAAATTATATATTTTTTCAATTGATCAGAAATCTATACAAAATCCATTGTATCAATACAAAAATAGGGATGAGTTGATCTACAGATACTACTACTGCAAAAATATATAGGTTCTGCCATCAAACCCTATGTCTCTACTAGCCCCATGAGATGATTTAAAGTCCCAATGGGTTCCTTTATGCTTGTTGGCTACTTCTAGCCCTACTTCTTCGCTGATCAATTAATTCCTTTAGTAGAATGAAATGTTAGTCCATTGAATATCTCCTGTTCTTTTATGAAATGTTTAGTAAAATGATCTGTCTCTTCTATGAAGGTTTGGTTTTGCAATGATGGTTCTTTTATTTTTCTGACGGTGCGTGTTAAGTAAAGCTTTGATTGTCAGGGGGTCAGCAAAGCATTCATTCCACAGAAGACACAAGTGGTTCGATATTGTATTTGCCAAGTTGGATGGTGCCAGGACAGCTGGCCGCTCTCGGGGAGTGCAGACGGCCTGGCATGGAGAGCGAGAGGACAGACTGAATAACACTCAACGCTGGGGGGATTAGCAGTAAGGTACGATGAAACAGGTGCACCAAAACATTGGGCCAAATACCACACATCTTCACTATCAATCCCGTCTTAAATTCCCTGGTCTTTATTTAGCGGACACCGGGACGAAGTACAATTGGCCTGAAGTTTGTTAAAGTTTGGCACATAGTGAGCATCAGTGAACATCTCCAGCACTGCCGAAAGCGTCTGTATATAAACATCGGTACCGATTCCCTTACCATTATCAAACGTTTATGATTGTACCATTCTTGGAGTTCCTGGACAAAAAGATGACCCCGTAATTTAAAATAGATTTGTGTGAGGTCATAAGCCGGGACAAGGCATAAGCAAAGATCAGAAGGCATGGGTAGAGAAAACACATATTGGGTGGGCAATGCTACCATTGATCCAGTTATACCCCTGAAAACCTAAGACTCTTGATGTATGATTTTCCTCTCCTCTTGCCCCTTTAGTAACATGAAAACCTCAGATTTTTGTTCTCTCTACAATCTAACCTGGCATCACAGAACAAGCCAGCAATCACAACTAAGCCTAGGATATTTCGCTTAAAGTGTTCATTACAATCCTATTACTGAATCTCGCCTACCACTACTCTTCTCTTCTCCGCCCGCTACACCGTCTTGTTGGGTGGATGGGATTCAGCCGCGTATAGTAATTTGGTACATATGTGTGTGAATATATTCACAGAATTAATGGTAATAAGTAGTAAGGGGCAGAGGAAATCAACATTCTCCCAAAGCATCTGTTTCGGAGAACAGCACATAAGAGGACCAAGATTGATCAACTTCCAAAGGTAAGCAACAACTTCATGTAGAGGAATAATTGTGAAGATCCTGAAGTTGCTGCCCCCATGGTGCAAACATAATGTAGGTTTTTAGCATATGAGATTATAGGATTCCTTTACTAGTATCTGTTTAATTTATATTTGCTACTTAGTTTCATAATAAGTAGCAAGACCCTTCCCCGAAACATGTTTTAATATGTCTCGTTCATAATGTTTGTCGGGAACACTTAATTGTCAAGTGATGCAAAGTCATAAGGTGGTAGGCTGTTGCCATAGAAGCTGAAAAAAGATAATTTAAAGATCCTGTGTTGTTTTTATGTGATTCAATCTTCAGATGAAAAAATAAAATGACAGATGTAGAGTGCAAATGTGCCTTTAATATTATAATGATATATATGAATATATATTTCATATGTACATTTTTTGGAAATACTTTGAATGCTGCAAATAAGCTCAACACAAACAGTTCTCATCTGATGCCGAAAAATCGCTCCACTGTAAAGACCAGGGTCCCAAGAAGAGGACAGTGAAGGGGGGTCTTGTAATATTAAGCTGCGCTAGTTGTCCGCGGGTTAAAGCAGAATGCATCCGAAGCAAAGCTGAGCGGGAACTCATCCCCACCACCCCCACTCATGTCACGTACCTGTCGCCTTTCCTCCCCGCAAATCAGTTTGTGGGAAAATGTGCGAGGCTGAGATATGGTGGAACTAATTGGTCTCAGCTGGGCGCCGGTCCCCCGGGCTCTCAATTAAAGTATCACAGCCGGATTCATCAGAGTTAGTTAACACTGTGAGCTCTGAGTATAAGATGTATGACAGCAGCTGTGTGTGGAGCCGAGTCTGCTCTCTTCACAGCTGCAGTAATGAAGGAAGCTCTGTTTCATAATGTTTCGTTTTATTGGACCTGAAATTGTTTGGTTGTGAAATTAAAGGGACACTTCAGAGTCCTAGGCAAGATTCTCAACAAAGAATGCATATTCCTTACCTTCAAGAGAAGTGGGAGCTCCAGAGCTGTGGTTACCCCACTCCTCTGTGGTCTGACATGTTGTGCCATTGATTGGCTGCTTGAAGCAGCCAATCAGTGGCAGAAAAGGACCCCTATTGCGCAATGGACCTTCCCAGAACCCTTGCCGAGCCATCTCTGGAGCTGACTGGCAGCGAGTTTGGACAAACACATCTCCTGCGTGTCAAAAAGCTGTGGTGGGCTTCTGATTCCTGGCATGAGCTTTTAATTAATCCCTTAATGACAAAGCCTGTACATGTACGGCTCAAAATGCATTGTTTTCAATGGGTTTAGGGACCGCCCATTGTCCTTAAGGGGTTATAGGAATAATTTAAATAAACTCACCCTGCAGCTTCACCTTACACCATACCGGCTCCTAATATGCCATGTACCCTTCGTATAGCCAGACTTTTATGGAGCCTTTTGCTCCCTCTAACCCCTCCCACTGCATCATACCGCCCCACTAACTCCTCCCACTGCTTCATAAAACATCTCCAAATAACCCCTCCCACTGCTTCATATAACTCCTCCTAATACTTTACATATCCCCTTCCTATAACTTCCTTGCATTCATTCATAGGAACTTCAAAAAAAAAGCTGTTTCTGAGATTAAAAAGAAAAAAAAGGCTTTGTAATACCAAAAAATCTTCAATGTCGCATACGACGCTTGATATGGTGATGAGATCACTTTTCTAACTCTACGCCAGGCAAGTGTTGAGCTCGGAGTTAAGTTTTTATACTTTCTCTAAATGTTCTGTTTTGTTAAGATTAGACAGCTAGACTACAGAACAAAGCATAAATCAAGAATTATGTGCACACTCCATGTAAGCAATCAGGCATCAGTTAAAATGACCGTAATGCTACTTGGAAAATATAGTATATAAAAAAAATTAAAGAATGGAAAAAAACAGGCTAACCACCAAGCCTTAGGAACTGTTACATCACATTAAATACATCACTAGTTATTTGCCTTTATTATATGAGTCCCCTGCCTACATGTAACAATAACGCATCACTGGATCCTTGGTCAGAGACAAGTAGGAAAAGAGAGAAGCTTTTCTACCTATAATAGTCACGTTCCCCTCTCGGAGCTAAGAAAATCTAAGGACAAAAGGGTTGGGCAGGTGGACAACTTGCAAGGTTGAAAAGAAAAGCCTACATGTTTTTTGTACTTGCACGCGGTGGTCTCGTTAGACCTCTGTGGAACGCTGGCGTGAGTCAATCTGTTGGTGAGCATGCATGCATGGAACCGCATAGGGATGTGTTCAACTGAACGCCCCACCTGCAATATACACACCTGGCAGTTGGGGAAAGAAAGAAAACGCAAAGAGGGGATTCAAACAAAGAGTTGAAAAGCTTAGCTTTAAAGTACATATGATGGCTGGAGTGTCCCTTTACCAAGAAATCTTACTACATGGACACTAAACCTAGGATTCCTCAAACTGTCTGCTTCACGCTACTTAAAATCGTTGAAGGTTTGGTTGTTGTCTATGGTCATAAAGCATGACATGCTGAATGATGAATCTGATGCATGACCTCTGTCTCCTTCACAGTTCTACACGAGCCCCATTTATTATGTCCAGTAATACTTTCTAACGCTAAAGAACCCTGAAGGCTTAATAAAGCCATCTACTTTCTACTTTGTTTATTTTATTTTGAATGTTAGAATAAAAGTTCTGTTCTATAACCAAAAGACCAGATAAAAGGCCAGAACATCAGCATGAGTCCAAAGCGAAAAGAGAAGAGGATGTATGGGTATGGTTCTTTATCGAGTGACCATTGTAAAACATCAAAAGGCACAAGACACAATTTTTAAGCGTTTTACAACTTAAATATCAGCTTTGTCCGCCCCTGGCTTTTTTTACATACGTTATGTGTAATCTTCAAAAACATGGTGCCCTAAAGGAGATTTTGGAGCGCAGGGGTGCTTTGTGACCTGACATTCAAGTTTCAGAAGAGATTTTCAAGGTCACTGCAATCGGACCAAAAACCTTATGAAAGAAGTAGTTTGTATTCAACTAAAAGGTTGCCGCAGAGTTAAACATTTCAGCTCCGAGACTTCATAATTGATGGCCTCCAGCATAAAGGTGTTAGTCGGCCTAACTAAGTCAAGAAAATCTCAAGAAATCTTCCAACTCGTGGTCTATTTTGGAGCTGCCTCTCCTTAACACTTACATCTGGGGCTGGAACTCACCACATATGAATTTGCATGCCTCCCAAGTGTCCCTGTTGGAGGACCGACAGTCCCTCTTTGGGACCCAAGACTCTCTCTCTTTCCTCCCCAAATATCCTTGTTTTCTAGGAAAATAATGTTTGCTGTGTATGACTGCGACACAGTTCTGTAACCCTAAAAGTTGTATTAATGTTTCTAAATTATTTAAATGACAACATATTCTTGTAAGTGCAATCCTATGTCACATAAATAGCTACCAACAGCCAAAGAAAAAGAGGCACTAAAGCCATGTCCCCTGGACCCTCCTCCGGTGTTGGGAGTGCTGGGCGATACGTTCATGGTCCCCAGTGATCGGCCAACTTTAGCAAAGACATCCATCAGGCCGGCGATGCTGGATTTAATCCTTTTTTGTTACTGCCTTTGTCGCATATCAAGGTTATCACTAGGCAGTTTTCCTTGTGATATCATATACACAAATTTTACTGTTATTACAATAAAAATATGTTTTTAGAAATTACTTCTCAGGGTCATAAATGGGGGAAAAAAGACTTCTATGTGATGTCATTGAGAAAAGACTGCTTTCATACAAGGATTTTATCTTTTTATATTCTTCTTGAGCATTAACAGTGCAATACAGATCTTCTGAACAGTAATGTAGGTTAGGATCGACTAAATATTGGTTTTATTTCATTTTATTCCAATAAGCTTCCTTTCTCTGCCAATCTGGAGGCGGCCATTGTTGTCAGTCATGCGATATTTTGGGAGACTATCTCCTCAGTCACCACACTGAGCTGATACTTTATGGCCATGCTGATGAAGTCAGTTTATAAACGTTCATTAGTCAGAGTGTCTAACTGGGTGATTACGACTGTGCCATTCAATTGTTTTGGGGACGTCTGATGAAAACAGATACAAGAGGACATTAGGTGCAAGCGTCTCATCTCCACAGGAACTTGGTATTCACAGCCCCTACTTTTGTTTCAACCCTGAACGTGAATGCAAACTCCCTAACTAGGCATCTACATCTAGTTTGTACTACAGATATCGATTTGGCCCCTCCGGGTCCGCTTGTGCTGTAAATATACCTCAAATTCAGCTTTGGAGTAATCTAAATACAGTGATAAACCAATCTCGTCTGGATTTATACACAGGTTTCCGCAATGGGATCAATGGGAGATAGAGTGAAGGCCGAAGCATCAAGAAGAGTTGCCATGGAAACTCCATCCTATTAATATCTTGCTTTTTCTGGTACCTATCCTTTTTCCCTCTAATCCTTTCAATGTTTGAAGGGGCCGAGGTTGATTCCGCTGTGACTTGTGGGCCGCCAAATTGTTATAGACTCAATAGTCAGATGCCAAACAGACGTAGGGGGAGAAACAATGACACCTTCTAAGTCGTTCACTTTTTACCCCAGCCAGATACCAATCTCTACGGTTATATCGAACAACCTATGTGTCAAAGGAAGACACTTGCATACTTCACCCCAACATCATATATTCTAGGAAAATAAATTTTAATAATTACTTTTAGCAAATATAATGCTAATGCACTCAAATCTGAACGTCTCGGAAGAGTTAATAGGATTATTATTATTAATATTTTATTTTGTTCTATATTAAAAAAAATAGTTTAGAAAGGTTGATCTTGATGGAGCCCTCTCATCCTTTAAATCTCTTTAATCGCACATCGCAACTATACATCTAAATCTGTGTTGCATTTCAAGGGGGGATTAACAACGTTGCTAGGGGGTCAGGGCTTTACCGTGAGGTTTTAGGTGGATTTGCAACCCATTGGCAGGGCCGACCCCTAGGGTTTCTTGTGTCCTACACAAACTATGTTTCCCCTGCTCAAATTCTACATACTGACCTCGGTGCTGACATCACAGGAAACACCCACCGTTTAAACGGGGGAAATGGGCGGGGAGTGGGGCGTGTCAAGACCGCGCTCCCGCGACTCGGAGGATTCAGGTATTGACCCGGAGAACTGGTGCTTCACCAGGAGATCTCCGGGTAGAATCCGGAGAGTTACCAGGTATGCATTCTGAGCTCTTAGAAAAGAGGGGCATCAGGGAAGGAAAGAGGGGCAGGGGAATTTCCATCCCTAACAACGAGTAACCCTCCTAAACAGTTGTAGTAGGGAGGTATATGCACTGTACTAGCATAAGGCAGAATGCTTATTCTATTACTGACTGGGCCTAGGGTCTTCATATACTATGTGTCCTTCTACTCTCACCTTCGCCATGGCAGATACCCTTTAATTTTGAGCTGCGCAGATCTATTGAACGGATTAGAGGATACTATCAGCCGCGCCGCATTTATAGTTATAAGAATGCTTCCATCAGATAAGCAGTTTAAACACCAGTTTTATGTGGCATGCTCTGAAAAAGCAAAAGGCAGAAGTGGACCTTTAATAGAGACAAAATGAATTTGTACATAATGGGATTCCCGATCAATAGGACATAAACCTATGATTATATTTACTATAACAATGGACTCTGCGACAGTATGAAATGTACAGATATACAACACAAAAATTCTTGTAAAAGCTGCACGATAAAACACAATAGGCTCCTGGCTTCACATAGAGAAGTATTAACAAACGAGAGAGCGTGCTTACGCTTTTTAAATGCCACGAGCAGAAGAAAATGGTTATCTCTGTGCATTTTATGTCCAAAACAGGAAAATATCCAAAAGGTGCAAGGAATTAAGACCGCCATCAAATTAGCATGTGGCAATGGGTAGTCACAAATGATGCATTAATGAAGCTGGTTAACCTAATAGACACTTTGGTAGTTTACCCCTTCACTGAAACTCTGATTAGAATCGATGCAGTTATTAGGGGGCGCATTTATTTAATTCCATCCACAGCTATTCTGAAGAGTTTGGTGTTGTGTTACAGGCATTAAGGCTTGAAGGCAGAAAGGGTCCAGTATTAAATGTCTCTGTATGAAGGACACAGCATGGCAGGTATTCACATCTGTTTTGGATGCTTGAAGCAGACAATCATTGGTGGGAAAGAACTCCTAATGTACAAAGTTTTGTTAGTCTGCCTGGAACTCTTCGTCCCCGGGCTGTTGAGTTGGGTGGATGTGTTCTGGAGGTATTCTGCCCCTGCTTCCTGCCCTGTACTTGGTCCTGCCCTGTCCTTGCTCACCTTCAGGCAGGCGACGTGAAAATGTCTCATACTTTACCTGAAATGTCAAGTCTGTTTTATCCCCCTGGGTGTGTGTTACAGTACTGGTATTATTTTTACATATGTACAGAGTTAACCTCTTCTTTATGATTAGCCCAATGTTTACCCCCTCCATTCTTCTCAAGCAATTCCGCCAGGTGTCCATCGGATTGGATTGTCTTGGGTGTATTATTTCCCATGATAGGCCTTTACCCACCAGCGTATTCATGGCACTCGTAGGAGATCAATGCAGTCTCCACGGCTTCCAAAAACATTCCTGCTCATATCATGAACAAGTTAGGCAGATGCAATTCTTCCTGTTTTCCATTTATATACCCCAGCCACAACTGGAATACAGCAGTCATTTGTTTCTCTTGCCCTGTAAGCCAACGATGAGGAGTTTACCGTTCGATGTACTGTCAATAAATTCCTGTTTTGTTAATCTTCTTTCTTCTTTTTTTTTTTTTACCCGATACATCAGTTTTGGCACACTTCAGACCAAATGTTCCTATACCTCCAAGTCCTTCTCCTCTGCATTCCTACCAATTTCCCCCAGACCAAATAAACATGTATGTATTTGTAATTTAACAAATGGATATCATAAGACGACCTTGTCATTTTTGGTTTGCCTTTCCCCTCGTATTATCTTTATAATTGAATTCCACTAGCCTCCAACTTCAGAGCAATACGTAGCCTTACATCTTGAAATCACCTCTATGGTTTTGTTTGGTCTCCATGTCCCCGATGAACCGTTTTAGCTTTAAACATTACATGTACAGAATGATCAACTGCATTCACACACAGATTGTACCTTCTACAGAAGTGATTCTAAACCGGACAATGTGGACATTATCTGGCCTTGAGGACATGTTTGAGAAGTACTGATCTTTCCACCGCGTCACTGGGTTTCAGATCCAATTTTTTTCCTTTAAACGTGGCTTTAATATCGTTAAATTCTGTTGGTTTCTTTTTTCTTTAATATTCTTAAAATGCAGGATTTGATCTACAAAGTGAAAAGTTAAAAGTTGACCTAATTCTTTCCCTTCAAAAAGGCTAGATCTTTCTCTTCTCTGGTTTCCTGTGGAGGCAGGGAAACATTCGCTGTCCATTTTGTGAATTCATAGCTAAAATACAAATTATAATGAGAGCTTCCTGTAGAACTCATATATATTGTGTGCTTCCAGCATGCTGAACCTGTGACACTGTAATGCAATGCATGTATTATTAAGGTTACGTTAATGTAACCGATCTTTAACATATCTATATTATGGAATCACACAGTCCATTGAGGAATATAACATCAGAACAAGATATTCAGAAGCAAACACTGATTATCTTTGGTTAAGACACAAGAACGCTCCGTTTTCTGTGTGTTCATTATACACAAATCATCCACAATAATATGATAGTGGGTGGGATATATTAGGCAGCAAGGGAGCATTTTGCCCTCAAAGTTGAAAAATGGACAAGCGTAAAGATCTGAGCGACGTTGATGAGGGCCAAAATGTGATGGCCAGACGACTAAGTCAGAGCATCTCTTGTGAGGTCTTCACGGTCTGCAGTGGTCAATACTTATCAAAAGAGGTCCAAGGAAGGAAAAGTGGTGAACCAGTGACAGGGTTGTCCAAGGCTCATTAATGCACATGGGAGGCGAAGGCTGGCCTTTGTGGTCAAATCCAACAGATTAGCTACTGTAGCTCAAATTTCTGAAAAAGTTAATGGTGGTTCTGATATAAACGTGTCAGAACACACAGTGCATGTCAGTGTGTTGCGTATGGGGCAGCGTAGCTGCAGACCAGTCAGGGTGCCCATGCTGACCCATGCTGTCTACTGCCAAAAGGGCCTACAATGGGAATCTGAGCATAAGAACTGGACCACGAGCAATGGAAGAAGATGGCCTGGTCTGATGAATCACGTTTTCTTTTACATCACGTGGATGGCCATGTGCGTCAAGGTGGACCTATACAATATTAGGCAGGTGGTTATAATGTTATGGCTGATAGGTCTATATATGTCATTTTGTAAGCCTTAAAAAAAGTCAAGTGATATATATTAAATATATGGAAATAATATTTAGCCTGGTTCTCAGCCTAAGGGCTGTGAGTGGAAACCAAATGTAGATTTCTTGCTCACTTCATCTAGAGTAATCACGTGAACTTTCCCGTCAAGATCAGAGAGGATGAACCATATGTAAAGCGTTTGCTATTTCTCTAATGTAACAGGTATTTTGGGGCTGAATTTTCTTTTTATGCATGGCATCAGCCAGTGTACCTTTCATAGTGTTATCTATAATTAGTTTATATTCATATTGTAACTCCCCTACTGCAAGTAATACTGAAAGTAATATTATTTTGTCCACCATATGCTTATATTTGCTCTGCATTCAGCAGACATAACTCACTTTGAAAATGCTATTTATTAGATATCTTGAGCCGAGTTGACTTCTCGATTCTTCTATGAAACGCAGGTGTATCAATCAATTCTTTATTGTTTCTTAAAGGACCACTTCTGTTAATGGAGAAAGGATACTTGTACTAATACAGCTAGAAAAGCACCATTGTAACTATAATCTACAACACTTGGAATGACAAAGGTCGCTAACATTTGTCAGGAAAACTATTCAGTCCTATATCTTCTCTACTCTCACCCCTCTGCTGCTCTACTGTAGAACCCATCTCTAGCTCTACCTGTACATCTAACAACATCCGTCAAGAACCTTCTCAGAAGACCGGCTCAAGGAAGCGTTTAAATTAACAGCTGGCTTCTCTGTTTGTCATTCGTTCAGGAAGCTCTTGTGCGTGAACGTATGGCAGAGACAAGCAGGGGATTTCATAGTCCTTCAAGAAAGAGAAGTTGGGGACGATTGTGCCAAAGGCTGACGATTAATGCCAAGGTAATTTACTGACACTCAGGGATGTTGGCCAATTTAGTGGGTGGTTTTGTGAAGAACTCTTCACAATATAATACAATTCCATCACACAATTGAACTAACAATGGAAAATTAGGCCAAAGAAAGAGAAAAGGGGGATTATCTTTTATTCACAACATATTCTGTGGCGCTGCCCACCGGGGAAACAGAAGCATGCAAAGTCATTAGTAACAATACAAATTTAAATATATTGAAAGAATCAGGTGTAGGCTCATCCTGACAGAGCTTAAGCTTTGAAGGAAATGAGAAGGGGTTGGTACAGAAAGTCTAAGCGTTTTCTCGTGCGATCATGCAGATCTAATAGGGTTTGCAAATTGGCAGGCTGCATACTCAAGCTGGTATCGTGATAGGAGTGTTGTATGAAGTTACGCGCCAGTCAGGGTGCAAACACAAAGAACGGGAAGCAATAGGTGCTTTGTGGCACAAGGAAAACAAAAGCAAGCTGTAGCTATGGATGCACTGGATCATTGCCTGTTTACCATTGCTGTCTATTTACAGGTTACGGTGGCTCTATGAAAGATCTGTAAGACATCCGGAAAGAAGTATCTCAGGTGGAGTCAGGGACATTGTGCTAGAATACACATCCCTAGCTACCCTGGCATTCCTCATGTCTGCCCTACACCTATGCACTGGGCATCCATAGGGAGGATGAGAAGACTTAACTGGTGCTTAACTGCTCTTCCATTCCAGGAACATGGCAATCCATGGTTATTTCCTTCTTCTACACCTCCTACTGTCTCCTAGTTGCTATACCATTGCCTATCCTTCCTCTGTAGGATGATCTTCTGCCGCCCCGAGGGTTTTAAATTGAAACTATTGCATGGATGTACATCCTTTGCACCTTGCTCTGGACCCAGATAAATGTAGGATCATTACCCTGCTAAGACACCCATAGTTCCAGACTTTAAAGTGGAGGAACTTCATGATTCTATAGCAAGACACATGAGGTCATGAAATGACCTTCTTGATCTTAATGGGAAAACAAATCTCAGCAAACAGAACAGCGGCAAATAGAGAGTACAATGACTCTGATTTGCCCCTGATTCTATATCAGTGGAAGAGAGACCAGTCCAACAGCTATCATAATTCACCATTATCATGTCTGCGAATATCCAAGTGCTGCATCATCTATTAAGGATATTTGGAAAGATTATTTTGTATATCATAAAAGAGTAAATATAAGGAGCATGTACAGAGTGCAGCACAACTCTCATCTGTCAAAAATATTCTGCAAGTTCTGTATCGTGTTTATTCTGTTTCTGGAAGAAAAGGCCAGCTACCGCCCTGCCATATTCTTTCCCCGTCTTTGCCGGCCGTGGTCACTTTGCATTAGATCTTAAAGCAGGCGCTTTGCATACAAGTTTGGAGCCTGATCTGATGCGTACAGATGTGGCCTGCCATCCCTGAGCGATTGGAAGGGACAGCTTGCCACTACAACCCCCCTGCTGTAAAACAGACCCTCTCTTCCCTGTCGCCGTATGGATTGATGGAGTTTGGCAGCGGCAAGCCTTAGGCCACAGTGCCACTTCATGATCTTGAGCCTGTTTCACTGATCTCAGAGCCGTAAATGTAAAAAGTAAGACATATGTTGAAATACTTTTACATGTATGCAAGGAGGAATATAACTCATTTTGTTGAAATATCAGTCTGTGCCGATGAAAAGGCTGTGGTGTGAGAGACAGATTATCACATAGCCGAAGGAATTACTAACACTTCTATGTTCTGTGCCCCAAGGAAAGGTCATAATTCTGTTTGGTTAAAGGGAGGTAGCCCTCCATGTGCAAGCCTATGCAGAATGGCAGACCTCAGGCAAATATAACTTTTTATTTTTTCTTCTAACTCATATGTATGGACTGTCATGCTTACCTGGAGCTGGCCCTGTCAACCTACATGCATGTGGATAATATATTTGAGTTTTAGTAAACCCAAGATGTATGTAACTGATAACATAAAATAAAAATGGCTAGCCAGAGAAGACAAAGCATAAAACATGCACTATTTATCTTTTAAATGTATGAAAGCCCAAAGCCATCTGTTTTTATTGGGAAGGGAGGCTTTAGTTGGCTGTGCCGACTAGACACAGTGCTTCGTAGTTTATATGGGCCAGACACAAAGGAGATCTCTGATCTACCCAGCTGACCTATGGGGCGGTGGTACGTTGAGAAGCCTGCTAACCCAAAAGGAGTTGGCGAGAAGCAAGGCATACCCTTAACATATCCAACAAAGAAGGAATTGAGGTTTAATATGGATAACATGTATAGCGTGGGTTTAGAACTTGATGAGAGGAGCCTGGATCCTTGATTGCCCTTTTTGCTAACATCTTAAAGTTCAAAGTGTTTGATTCCATTCATCTAAAACTAAAGTTCAAGCTTGTCTATTATTCAGTGCTGAGTGAGGTGTTAGTAAGAAGCATCAATATGTGTATAGTGTACGGGGTGTCATGGCTGTTCATGTAGCTCTTTGATGCTCTAAAGTAGGTTCTCCATATGCAACCCACTCCACCATCATTCGTTAGCTTTCCTCCTAGCCACACCCATAAAATGATGTCTATTAAAATTGAAAGGTATGTCTTTTAAGAGGATATTTCTCCCTCTTCGAAGAAATTAGCAATTCACATATTGTCGGCGATGAAACTGGCAATATGTTAGATATGTCCAATGGCGTAGTGGGCACTCCTAGGCCATGCCTCTCGAGTAAGCCTCATCAGTCCTGGTGGCGAGAAGCAAGGCATACCCTTAACATATCCAACAAAGAAGGAATTGAGGTTTAATATGGATAACATGTATAGCGTGGGTTTAGAACTTGATGAGAGGAGCCTGGATCCTTGATTGCCCTTTTTGCTAACATCTTAAAGTTCAAAGTGTTTGATTCCATTCATCTAAAACTAAAGTTCAAGCTTGTCTATTATTCAGTGCTGAGTGAGGTGTTAGTAAGAAGCATCAATATGTGTATAGTGTACGGGGTGTCATGGCTGTTCATGTAGCTCTTTGATGCTCTAAAGGACGTTAAAATATTTTCTTACTGCTTAGAGTCAATTTGAGATATTTATTACGCTACTGAATGCGATACTCAAGTTCCTTAAAATGCTGTCAAATGTAATCTGTAATACATGAAACCTTCCATTTTATTTGTTTAAAAAAATATGGAAGGTTTCAGAATCTGAGCAGGTCTATAAATCACTGGCATCTTTAATATCAATTGCAAGCAGCATGCATATGCATGCTAGTTTTGATGAGCCACACAAGCTAAGCCAGTCCTTAGGACCATACTCATAATTGGGAGGACAAGTGAGATGGCTTAGCTCCAGCTCTCACCCCTCTGCTCATCAAGCTAGGCAAAGCGTTATGGGCATGGATGGTTTCCAGTTCAGTTCTGATGCAAGGGCAAGGTGGAGGCACAGATCTCTGCATGCTTATATAGAAACATAGTCTGGATAATAGAGCGGGTCCAGTCTGTCCAGGAACCATCAACAAAGTTTGAAGCAGTGAAACGTACCGGCCACCTTCAGTATTGGGTAAAATGTTCCAACGCTATAAGAAAGAAGGTGCAAGCTCATCTAATTGGGGCGAAACAGAACAATGAGCCATCCAAGGTCCCCAGTTCAATCCCAGGACCATAAGCCCTAGTTCATTCCCTGCTCACACAGAGAGCTATAAGTACAGAGCACAGGTCACGTTAATGCTTCAAATGCACATAAAACACTGTTTAGGCTATACGGGTCTTAGAATTGTTCCATACTTCTTGCCAGCATCTGTACAAAGTCTGTGTTGCGGGAGCCCTACAGACTAGTTCAAAACACACACTTCAAATGAATGTCTCGGCAGTGATAAAGGAACTGGTGTTTGAGGGTAAAAAAATGCAACAAATTTAAAAAGCAAAACATTTACATAATTCCACATTTACAAAAACATGACTGAAGAAAATAAACATCAAAGCCGATACTTAAAAGGCAATTAGCAGAGCTTCAGATCTCTTATCAGCATTTCTATGGAACAATTCCACAACAGTCTCCTTCTGCTTTATCTCTGGGTTGTGGGCAGCCTTGTTTGGGAATCAGTTTGCTTTGCAAGATGGTAATAAAACAATGCATAAAAGAATAAAAATCCAATACAGGTAATTACTCTGTTATATATTCAAACAGGTGCTTTGTCTCTCCATCACAAACTTGCTGTGTAACTTTTACATTACATTTATTTATGTTGCTCCAGCAGATTTCGTTGGAAGGAAAACTATAAAATTACAAACAAACAATAACAAACTGGTACAAAAGGAGAAGAGGGTCCTGATCTTCTGAGCGTACAATCTAGTCAGTGGTTGAGGGGGAAGCAAAACAGTATGAGAGGAACATGGGCGTAGGAAGTGGAACCCCCTAAAAATATGGAAGGGATAGCATTTTTCCCCCATCAGATACCCCCTTCTTTCTCCCCATCAGATATCTCTTTCCTCACTATCCCCTACTCCACTTTTTCCCCCATCTCTTCTTTTGCAAGAATAATATAGAACTTGAAACACTGGTGAAAATAATGTTTAATACAATAAATATAGGGGGGGAAAGCTAATCTTTGTAACAAAAACATTTTTTTTAAGTATTGAAAAATTGGACCATAGGCAAGCATTTCCTTGGGTCCCTCTCCGTGCTCCGTAGCATGCAATCACTCCATCCGCTACTACACCAAAAAAAAAGTATTTGCCACACTGACTGTAGATTAAGGGTTGACTATAAAATCAGTACAGTCTTCCCTCCTTCTGACCCTCACCGTGACTTTGAGAGGTCCTCTCCCCTGTAATCATCCCCAGAGTCCCTTTGTCCTCTCATTCAGTAATCCACATCTTTCTTTTACTTACTCCCTGTAGTTCAGGTATAGACCAAATAAACAACACATGGAAACAGCACTTGCACGTGTAGATCAACTGAATAAGACATACGCTATATTTGCAGCACTGAAGGAACAGATAAAAAAAACACACATGGAAACAGCACTACAGGTATAAATCAACTGAATTAGACATACAAACCCTGTATTTGTAGGTATACATAAATAATGTATGGAAACAGCACCGCAGATATAGACCAACAAAATAAAACAAAAACCCAGTTTTGCAACTGAAAATCACATGTAAACTCAGTATTAAAGATGTAGATAAAACTCCCTAAATTACAGGCATAGATCACAGGTTTCACACTCCAAAGGCCAGCCCTGGTGTCCACATTGCCCACATAGGACCTGACCAGCAACCTTATTACACAAAAAGATTACAGTTCATAGTGAGCCAATTTTGTTCCCAAACAGCCCAGCGTGAGCCAACTTTGTCCCCTAAACACCCTGTCTGTGTCATCCTGGTCCCCAAGGCTCAAACACCCTGCTTTGCCTTTCCTAAATCACATCCATGATGCACATATCCATTAATGCATTCTCACAAATCATTCAAGCAATTAATCCACACAATTCATTTATTAATTCTCTCACTCACACAATTCATCCACACATTAATTCATTCATTATCTCACTCATTCACACAATTCATCCACACATGGATTCATGCATTCTCACAAATCATCCACACAATTCATCCACGCATTAATTCATTCTCTCTCATTGTCACTCTTTACTTCAATATTCTTACTACCCCCTTTCTTACTATCTATTCCCCCTTTCTCTCTATCTACCCCCTCTCCCCTCTTCTTACTATCTACCCTCTCCCCCATCTACCCCCTTTCCCCTCTTTGTAGTTTACTTGCTAAAGTCCTGTGGTGGGAGCGCAAGGCCTCTGTCTCGCTGCTCTGTAAGCTGTGTCTTACAGAATCTAGACAAAGTTTGTATAATCTGAAAGGTACATGCAATAATATGAACATGGGATAATACTCAACGCACCCCATTGAATCTCTTATTAGAAGTTATTTTCTATTGATTTCAATCTAGCTTATGTTTACACTGTTGCATTCTAGAATACGCAACCACTATTTGCAAGTTGATTCAACTTAATATGTTGACATTTGTATCTTCTGTTTGTTTTTTTTCTTCTTCTAGTTCTCATTATGTATATGTATTAGTGACTGTAAGTCAGGGGCTCTTCCCAAACCCTGACACGTATTTACACATATAAATTAAAGTTTAAAGCAATTCTTTTGGGCAATTGATTTTCAGACAGTGGGTTTGAAAAGCCATCTGCATGCCTCGCTTTCACAATCTAATAAAAAAACATTTTACATATTTTATTAAACAAGCCCCAAATGTCACTATTCTAAAAGCATGCGACGGCACTCGAACATTTAGAATTGTTCTAAAATACATAATTATTCAGGTATTTATTTTTGATAAGAGCTGTAATTGTCAGACCATCTGAACAGAATGGAACTTTGCAATCTGCTGTTGGAGAAAACATATAATTTAACGGATCTGATAACGTTCTAGAGGGAAAGAGAAATAGGTGGGTTATAGAACCAAAGAGTATGATTAGTGCTCAGAAGGTGTAGTCTCTCTTTTTCTTACCTAAACATTTTGTTTTAGGTTAAAATATTTGGGGGTTTTATATAAAAACTCCGGAGAAAAAGTTTGGAAAAGTGGTCTTAATTCCACAGCAAATAATATAATGTTCCTATTGATTCGATAATTCCATTGGCTATGGTTGGAAGACCACGTCTGAAAACTTGGCACCAAATATTTTTTTAATGTAACACCCAATATGTCTTACGGTATCCTAATGCTTTGCATCATAAGAAGGTTAGTTAACATTTTGTGTTAGTCAAATTTTTTTTTTTTACTTTAAAATAGTAATTACAGTTTTTAATATTTCACAAAGTCAACTAAAAAGTCTCCAAAGAAAAAAATGTCCCTCTTGAAATTTTAAATGTTGCGACTTACGATGACATCATGAATTGAAGCTACAAATGTTGGAACGTATGATGACATCATGATTTGAAGCTACGTGCTTTATGCATTTTTTTTTTCTGAATTTCTAATATATTCCTGGTATTTTTCCTAAAGACTGGGTTTTCCGTTCCTGATTATTCATTCCAACACAGTAACACTGATTTTTCTCTGCAAATTGAGCAATGACAGTTTCCATGATAGCCAAAGGCTGACAGATTGATTTTCAGGAAAACACTGATCCTAATTGCTCAGTGATAAAGTAATGGATCACCCCCCAGGGCCCCTCTTATCTACTGAAGCTCTTGGGCGCAAAGATTAATAGGGTGTCCTCCTCTCTCCATCACACCGTCCCCAACCCATCCCCCTTATAGGTACCTTACAGAGAATCGCACTTAATGAACACTCCTCCTGATTTATTTCTACCTATCTGCCCATTTGTCCAAGGGGGTGGTGATGTATGGCTATTGATAAAGGGAGTTTATGAGGCTTTCTGTGTGTATTAACCTAAAAGCAGCACTTTGGAACGTGGTGTAAAAAAGGACTGGAAGGTCACCCAGGGTTAATAGTCCAGGCACATTGGAGTTTTTATGGTTTAGTCGCCTTATACCTGGCCCAAGTAACTTGTTCTGTACAGTACAAGCAAGTCGGCTGCTCTAATGCTGCCTCTGGGGGTCTGTAGAGACATCGGACCATCTTCCGCAAATAAAATTATGGACAGCCCCTTAATTATGAATATTGCAAAAAAAAACCTTTGCAGTGTTAGGAATTGGGCCCGAAGTGGTCAAAAGATGGCTTCCACATCATCACAAAAGAAAAGATTATAGCAGAACAGTAACACACAGCTTTTAGAAGTAAATCCGTGTATTTAAACGACCTAAAGCCTGTGTTTTCTCTTGATCTATTACTATTTTCTAGTTATTTCATTTAAAAGATCACCCTACGGAAGCTGAGATTGGTGGCTGTCGGTGGCAGGAGCAGCTTTATACAATTTCCAGTTCAATCAACAACAATCAGCAACTTAACGGAACAGAATAATCGTGTAGATCCTAACAAATGAATGATAAGACGTGTTCCCCTATGACAAACGTATGAAGGGGGCTTTAATAGGGATACATATTGCTTTTTTGTGCTAAAATATAGGGGCTGTTGGAGATCATGACGGTAAGTCCTCAGCAGAGAGATGGTGTCTCAGCTATGTATCTGCTATTATACCACACAACAAAAATGCATAAAAAGAGACTGAATGTGGTTATACAGTAACTTTTGTTGGCCACATGCATTTCTATGTTTCCTTGGAATTGTTTCCTGGATGCCCTATTATGTTAACATTATCGTTGTTACATTATTTATGTACTGTGTACCGATATTTATACAGAAATACACTCAGCACAGTTGAGCTCTACACAATAATATATCACTAAACAAAGTGCTAGTGAAGTCATATTTTGCATTTTTAATACATAGACATTGTTTTTTTATAACTACTTTCACAATAGACCCATAGATCCTCCTACCCCCACCAAAAAGCCATGGCACACAAACATTCATGCTCACGCACCCGCCAGTCTTAACCCTACGTTTCATTTATTATGTCCACAGAGGGTGTGACAGTTGACTAAGAAGCGCATATTCCTCGATACATATAGAAAACATATTTCAGTGGCTACAAAATACCAGAAATGCACTTTATAGTTCTCATTGAACTTTTTACCCAGGGCAAAAAGACTTCCAGTTGAGGTCATCATTAGCAGAACATAGCTGTGTAGACAAGAGGTTTACTATCCTTTTAACAATGAATGGGAATCAATAACACTTCCTACTTTAAAAGATGGTCATACGGCACATTGTGTGTATAAAGATACTATCTATACCTATATAAACTTTGAGAAGGCATAACCACACTGCCCATACATTAGGAATATGAATACTTTACGAATACACTTTCAATACTACATACCTCCTAAGTGTACCTTTTTATGAATGACGGTCCCTCTGTCTTTTCCTTGTTTGATGGATATGAGTGTATCACAGGGTTCTACAGCCCTAAAAGAGACAAATAAAAGGGTCCATCTTCAGCAGTCTGAAATGTAAGGCTATAGAATACCCAGTAAATAAGCTCACCCCATTAGGGACTGATCAAACTTTACTTTCTGGATGGGGTTCGGAAATATGTTTTCTATTTAGGAATGAAAGAGGGGACGCAGATTGCCCTCTTTAGGGTTGCACGTTCCAGCTGGCTGTATTAACAATTCAAGGCACAGCTGTCTACCTTCGAGCTGCAGCCAATTTACACAACGCGCACGGGAGGCTTAGGGAAAGATGCAGTGCCAGGCCGGGTTACTGCATTAGCTGCTACACAAATCAATTCACTTTACAGAAGGAGTGTGACCAGATGAGACACTAAATACAAACAGCACAAAATGGCCTGGGACTTGTCCACCGAGGCAAAAATCAACTCAACCTTCCCAGAACACAAGCTCCGTACTTAAAGCCGCGTAGGGCACGCTGTGATCTATTGTAGTTTGTTTAAAAACGCATCAGCAATTAGGTTATTTTCTGCCCTTGTTTCTCTAGCTCCGACATTAAATGAAAACCGGCCCAAAATGGCAAAATATTTACAAAGCAATTCTCTTTGTTTACGGCAGTAGGATCTATTATATAAATGTATAAAAATCATCAATGTTTTATCAGTAGGTTGAAAACATGCATAGAATTTCAAGTACAGTTCCAGAACCCAGTATAGAAGACACCGGGGTCAGCCATCTGTATGGATGAAGTACCACTTGGTAACAATAAGGCATATGCTTTTCGTAAAATACATGAATAATATGCTTTGAGAATCTTATTCCTTTGATTTCTAAAACTCCTTAAAACTGAATCATCCCTAGTGACTGGGACACGGCCAGCTCAGGTTTAACCCCCCCCCTGAGATAATGAAAAGATATCGGTTGAGATAAGTTCTTGTCTATTTCAGTGGGCATAGAATACAGACTGATAAAATGGGAATATTAAAAAAATTTCACAATGTCCGATGTCAAGATACAGGTCTATACGTCAGTGCAGCGAAAAGGCTTCATAGCTCCTAGTCATGTCCCCGGGAATTCATAATTATTAATTAAAATGTGAAGCGGTCCTAGAATGGACATACAGGCTAAAGCCAAGCGGGGTAAATAGCAGCCAACAAGCAGCTGGCCTGCTAGAGTAGCCAGAGCTGGAGCTACCATGTAAGACAATTAAACAGTTGGACCCCAGTTGGTTTAAAGGATCCTGATCAGATAATGCGGTGAGGCACAGATTTCAGTTTTATTTATATTGCTATAATTTTTTTTTTGAGGCAAGACCCTTCTAAATAATTTTGCGTAGGCCTCTTAATGAAGAGTTGCCACTGGAAATAAAACTAGAACTTCTAAAGTGAGCAGGAACAGAGTGGGATTGAAAATCATCCCCGGCACTTTAAGGCCAGTGGTTGAGAAACCCTAAGCACGCAGACACTAGGAGTGACCACATCAGTCGTTGAATCCAGGACATGCATACATTGAGTAATTGACTGCCTTTCAAGAGTTTATACATCCCAATTGTACCGGTCAGCAGTATGTGAAACCGATGTGTGTCTTCGCCATTTTATGAAGCTGGTTGGCCCACACTCAAGTTGTTGTTCGACAAATGGGAAGATCAATAAACCCTGGACCCCGTCATCTAAAAAAAAAACCCTTAATATCTATCTCTCCTGCTTAAAAACAATGGTTGGTCTACCAGTCCTAAAGTACTCCAGAGTTAAACCACCTAGTCTGTATCCTGGCTCATAGTTGGTCTTCAAGGACTAGCTTGAGAGCAATTAGTCTATAGGCATAGGACTAATATACAGTATAAATTATAATAATAAAAAAGAATTGTAATAACATTTTTACCATAATAGTAAAAAAATAACCTTTTAATGGAAATGAATAGTTATGATGATAATCGGGAAGTGTGGACTTTCTGTTATGAAAAATATTGTAAACACTTGATTGCAAAAGACCTCTTAAAACTTGATTTTGTTGTCACCATGGAAATATTTATTCTCAATATTATGCCGTACTTGATGTAGGAATTTTTCATATAAAAAGCAAATAATAATACGCATTACACCTTTTAACTCTTTCTGTGCCTGATGAGCGTATGACACAGTGGTAAGGTGCGTAACCGATGAATGTGATGTATGCGCGCCAACAGCAATCCGGAGCAGAAGCTAGATTTTATTTTTCTTCATTTGGTCAATCTGATTTTAAATCTCCTCTGGGTGCTGACCCCTGTAAACTGGGGAAGATGAATAGGCGCAGTATGTCCTCAGTCTGAGACCCACATAATAATCTCTGTGAAGGTTCCAAGGGTCCCAAAGCCCTCCTCCTGCCCAGCAAGACACGTTCAATTATTTAAGATCTTGGTCGATCTTGGTCTGTAAAAATACCGAAACTTGAATGGATAGCACTGGGGAGGCGATTTGGAATCCCTGAGATACATATACCCGTTTGCTTCAAAACATTTGAGAATCAATACGGTCTTTGATTTTAATTCTAGCAGCCAAGAACGACAGCTAAATCACAAAAATGTGAACGACTAATAAGTATATTTTTGTCTGTGTTAATAGTTTTTTCTGTCCATGCTCTGGCAGATCTATACTAGTAGTAGAGTGAATGATGGTGAGGACAGTGCATGAATATGCACATCAACCTGCACTCTGAAGTCTGTGGTAGCGGTTCCATAAATCCATGCTAGGGAACTTACAGGTTATGACCTCTGAGTCTCCAGGTTTTTAGTTTTTTACCCCAATTTCAGGTTCTCAGGCAGATTATTGATAAGAACACCACAAAAAGTGTAAAGACCAAACAAAAGCTTGTAAGTAACACATGCTTGACCACTTTGACAGCTGGGCCTGTGTTGTGTTCAATGTTTAAATGTGATGCAGAAAGGCACAGTGTCACACGTAATGTGGATGATGCATGATGTGATGTCATACCGGTGCCACATTCTGAACCATGAATGCTTAAATAGAAGCGAGTAATCTAGGACCGACCCAGATCCCTGCTCACTTGTCCACCAAGCTGGACAAGTACTTAAGAGCATTTTTCTGAAAAGGAAGTAGACAATTTTATCCGGCTTAGTTTTGGGTACAAGACAACAATGAGCTCACCCATCTATTGGTTTAAGAGAATGTATGATAAAGTGAATCATAAGCGGAATGATAATCACCTAGAAACCTCTAGGTCACATTTATGTTCTTCAGATTCTCACCTTGGAATTTTGTCTGTACTTTGAAAGGTGCTTCAGGCTTTTTGTTACATGAATAAAAGAAATGAAATACTTATGAATATCAAAACTGGTTAGCTTGGCCAAGAAAGCTGCTGTTGTGCTACATCAAGACACTTAGCTTCTGTGGATCCCAAAACCCTTTGTTTTTGGCCTCTTGGTAGCGATTTCCAGAGGTTTGAAAAAGAAATTAAATTTAAAAAAAAAAAAACGCATCTGTGAATTGGGATCTGCTGTTTCAAGGCTTTTTGTTCCCAACAGACATTAAATCCAGGAGTTTGCAGAATAAGTCCTAATCAATCACTTTAAAGTCCAATTGTGCTGAGCTTGACCTCATCTGACCAGTAATTAGCATCACTTTGCTGTCAATAGTGTGAGCTTCCTCAATGTTGGCCTTTATTTAACTCATTCAGTGCCAGCAGAA
Organism: Spea multiplicata; assembly: GCA_009364415.1. Taxonomy (NCBI): domain Eukaryota; kingdom Metazoa; phylum Chordata; class Amphibia; order Anura; family Pelobatidae; genus Spea; species Spea multiplicata. Next base: position 69,088 of record VKOC01016716.1, on the reverse strand, counting down.
GGTTGGCACTGTGCCCAAGGTCATGCCACACTACTATTCCAAAAAAAAAAAAAGCAGTCGGTCAACAGTTCACTTAATAATTTCATTTTTTCCCCCCAATAATAGTTCTGGCGATAGGAAATCTTATTTGGCCAGGGACATCTCTACAGGCAACCATCCAGATGTTGCTATAGCTCTTTTTCTATTTTCGCGATACAAGCTGGCTGAAAGTTTTGGGACTTCCCAACATTACGAATTTTCTGTATGAGTTAGACAGCTACCCAGTGGCCTCCGTGTTGTAACTTGTAGGAGCCAATCCGATTTCTATAGGGTCCAGGATAATGGTATAACCGTATATTTAGGGTTTAAGGATATGCCGAATGAAAATAAATACCTAAGAATGCTATTTGCTCTATAGGTCTGCCAGCTGGGTCTATTCACAAAGCCCAGCGTTGATGATGACAGGCAAATTTTCAGAGCACTAATGGGTTCGGCTGTTGCCAAGTTCTGTCCTCTAGAGAACTGCTGGAAACCTCCTGGCCAGGAGTTATCCCTGACCTGTGCAAAACTCAGAAAGGCTCTGCACTCTATAATGAACATGATGGAACCAAGCAAAGGAAGGAGCCTGGCTATTTTCTATAGTCAGATAATCTGAGGAAGGCCTTCAGGCATTCTAGTAAATACAATGAAATGATATTTTTCTCTTGGATCTATGCTTGGGCTAGCTAGACTATTCTGTAAACAGAGCCCTATGTCAAGCACGTCTCAGCACGATGGAGATACAATTTCCGAGTCCTACCTATTCCATTAACCAGCAGGTACATAACACAATGAAACCCAAGACTGTTGTTGGATTTGAAGTTCTGGAAAAGCTGGTGGGCCACATATTGTCCAGCCCTGCATTAAAAAAGGGAAACAATCTCAGCCTCGGAAGTCAATGTGGTGGAAACGCAGAACACAATGTTAGAGATGTCAAGAGTATTTCGTACGGGGCTTCAATAAACCTCACTGAGCTTGAAGGATGCGAGACACTGACACGACTTTCCCACCAAACATTTAGTCAAGAGTCTAAAAGTCACTGCCCCTTTAACATACTTATCTAAATCATGATTCACCCCGGTCCGTGGATATAAAGAGTGTTTGGATGTCGCGGGGACATGCGGTGCTGTGTGAGGTGGTCAGGGTTGTGTAAGGTTTGTTGATCTTTGTGCTTTAGCAGAGCTGCGTCTTTGTCTCAGTCCCCTGGCAGCGAAAGGGTTACCACAAGGGCTCCTCTAATTGCCTCACTTGTAGAACATAAATCATGCGAACATACAGGGGGGAGAGGGATCTGCTGATTTAATGAATAATGCCACGCAGTTTGGTAGGACTAATGTAAGCAACTGGAATTAAATGGGAACTGACTGCTGGCTGACTCTGTACATCACAGTCAATATCTCAAAGACATACAAAGTGTCAGCAGATACAAAGTCGCCCGGTCCCCCTCGTGTGTCATTCTCCCGACTGCCTGCTGCCATGACAACTCGGACCCCATCTGATCTTTTCAACATTAGCGATTACCGCAACAACAAAAAAAAACAATACACCGCGTGCTAATGTACCCTATACAGAGTTACCTCTATGCCTGGTTTTTAAATGTGTCCAGGTTATGCTTTGACCTCCGGTCAGTGTTTAGAACCCGCAGATGTGATACAGGCTCATGGGATTATCACATATTAGTGTATAGGAAATGGGAACTGGTTCCTTATTTTGCTAGAGCATATAGACCTCCAAATTTTGTCTCTCCCCAAAGTAAGATATCTTAAAGAAAAGTAATTTAGGCTCAGCAAACAAGGAAAGGGGGTTCAACTGGTGGCATACTGGCTTGGGGTCTTCCGAAACTAGCGGGTAAGATCTGTGTGTGACCTCTTAGCACCGCATACGGTCAGGCCGGTACTTGGTTCTAGACTGGGACAAAGTGTCTACACAAGAACACCAGTATCTGTGGCAAGGTTTGTGAAGGTTCATAGAACATTGTTAATTTGCCCACCGCAGACCCGGTCCACCATGAGCAATCTTAGTGGCGACCCCTGGTTTTAGACAGCTTTTTCTAGCTTTCCTTTGAAGGAGGATCCCAAGGTGATGGAAAGAATGGTTCTATCATGTGCCGACGTGGGGAGTTCTAGAAACCTGCAATGCTAAAGAAGACCTATGTGCTACCAGAAGAGAGCTGGAGCAGAAAGGGTTACAAAAAGGGCCGTTGGCACCGATTTGTGTGTCTTCCCCTTTCTTTTGCAGAATAGCTGGCTGAATCGAGCATCGAGCTAGGCTTAACTTGGCTTGATGAGAGCGAGGACAAGTGGCCTTACTGACTTTCATATGGCTTAGCCCAGTTTGGCTTGAATGCCGCTCAATGAGCCCAGCCACCTCCAGAATTAAATGTTTAGAAGAATGCAAGGATTAAGACTTTTATAAGTCTCTCCATTTACACCATTAATATACATTGTATTTCACCTAGAACGATTATATACATTTGCAGGAATTCTACACAATGACACACACTTACAATTTGCATATACATACATATTTACATGTACATACACACACAGATACATATATGTACGCACACATACTTAAAGCAAGGATGGAAGGAAAGGAGCAGGTGCATTGATTCCGCCTGGTTAGGATTTATTAGGTGGGAAAAAGAATAAATCAATTATACTTGACAGAGGTGAACATTACAGCTTAAATTTAAACATACAACATCATGACAGGTTCCAAGAAAATAAGAAATAACGATGGGGGTCTTATCACTATAGCAACCGCTGATGGATATGCGATAAGATGAATTTTGTAAACATAACCAACTTTTAAAGTGAATAGCTGATATGCAGATCTCCGTAAATAAACTTTACAGAAGGAAAAGAAATATGCATGTTGGTGTTTAACACATGAGCTGCCAGCTTCGACCTACTTCATGTAAACTCAGTAGCTCATTATAGACTAACACTGACCTCAGAGGCTCCAATCTGCCGAGTACACTCAAAAAAACCATACAGATTTTAGATGTATTTTGTCAATTCAGCTTTAGAAAAGAATATACTCTGGCTTATCGAGTCACGCTGGTTATATGTATTGATACATAAATTTATTCACATATACCCCTGGAGGGTAACCCTCCCTTTACCAGCTGCATGGTGGTAAAAAGATGCCAATCAGATAAAAAGTACCTATGCCTGAAACGCAAGTTATGATAAAATAATGATTAAAAAAATTGACTGCAGCATAGATTAAAGGATTTGTTATCAACATTGTTGGAAAAACTCCCATCAGCCAGAGTCAGCCGATGGCTGGGTGAGGGTAATGGGAGTTTTAGAAAGACACCTAGAAGAGAGGGGTATTGTCCTCCAAGTCCGGTTAGGTACTTTGTAAGATGAAATAGTTATGTGCTGCTGCTGCTTCCCCCCCTACCCCCTATACCTGGGCTCCCTGCCAGACGCCTGGCATATGCCATGCAAATGTGTAAGCAGCGGACAGTGAGAGCAGATGGCTCATCCCCGGTGACCTTCAGGGCCGGAAACTGAGGTCATTGAAATACTGACCCCTACAGACACGACAAGCTGTTTACAGAACACCAAGAGCATAAGAAACGAGCATCAGGTTAACATAATGTAAGCGGTGTCATTCCACCGGTAATTAACTTCATATTATTAGTGAATACAAGAAGCTGCAGCATACTCCATCAAAGGCAACTTTATTTCATAATTGGACACCATCCCTCCCTGCACTTCTTCTTCTCTTACCCAGCCACGGTCCTCTATGTAATCATGACTACTCTTATTTAATCTGCAGGGGTTAAAATGAACCTGAACTGCAGCTTTCAAAATATGTATTATTATAAATTATATATTTATTATACATTTTTTGTCGACATAGCTGGAATAAGATCCCCGTCTCCGTCGTTCAGACTGTCCATTCAAGAAGCAGAGAGGAGAGTGTCAGCTTCTTAATTAAGTCCTCTGCCCATCTTATAACGCTCAAGGTCATTCAATGTCACCGTTAGGCGCCATTCTCCACTGACCTCAGAAATATTGTAAAGATCAGTCCTGGTGCATGTTTTAAACTCCTGCTCATCCACAAAGCAGTCACAGAGGTCGTACAAGGTCTTAGTACAGTAATTCCCACTAATTGGGGCGAGGTGAGTGAGAGGTAGAGTTTACAGACGACTTTGTAGCTGAAAGCTCACCCTGCTGGAATGAGGATTTAATGCTCAATTTTGCAAACTGATCTCATGTTTTATTGAAAAACCCCACAGTTCCTTTTAGCTTGAAAATTCATTTTTTTTATTATTAAGGCCGAGTTTGGGGAGATTTTATCGGTTTCATATATTACCTGGACAAATACGAATACTTTTGCTGAACTTAAGGAAAAAAGACACATGCACATGTGTCCCCATTTCCAAGGATCAGCCCTACCTTGATATTCAAACACTTGAATGCCTCTTTCCCAATCTGGTGTTCTCCATTGCAAAGCAACACAAAGCTAGATGTAGTAAAAGCGTCTCTATAGACTTGCGTCGCTGGAAATTCTGTGGATTAGCCCCAAAGACAACAGGAATGACAGCCAATTTGTAAAGCGTATTAACCCCTAAGAGGGAGAGGGGCATGAAACCCAAGCACATCTTTGAACCTCCCCATTTCAGTAAATCCAAACCTTAATCACCTCGGATCTTTCTGTTTTAAAGAATAGGCAAAAAAACTCCAGGAAACGTTCCCATGAGTACACTGGCAAAATGTTTAATTCTTAATTAATTGCAATAACAATGTTATATTCTTACACTGAGCTGAGCTGGATTTGCACCGATTGCACATACGCCCTATTCAAGTGGCGTGAGTATTCTAAAACAAATTGGCCAGTGACCAATGTCAAATATTTAGACAGTGAACGCATTAGTTCTCGTGGCTTTTGTCCACAGTGTCGCCAGAAGACATAACTAATGATCGCACTTCATTAAGACTTATGTTGCCTTTCTTAATCATTGACGTATATTGTTATCTGTGGTGTCGTCGGTGAAAGAGTAGAAGACATAGGGAAGCGCCGTTTAGTACTCAAAGCTAAATTAAAATCAATTCAAGGGTTAAATAGTCACCAGAATGAGGAATCTGCACACACACCACAGGAACTCAGGTGCTTAGCTGGGCCAGGAATGGCCAGCTCCCCAGTAAGTCAAAATAGAAAAAGGCTCCAGGCACTCAAGGGTCCCAGCTTAGGCAGGTTTATTGAAGGACAACACCAACAACGTTTCGACCTCACAATGAGGTCTTTATCAAGTTTCAAGGGTTAAATGACACACCAAACACTGCCAAACTACCTATGGCCACAGCTTGCAGAGAGATTCCACTCCAGAATCTCCTATTTATTCAAGTCATTAAGATTATTCTTTAAAGGAAACGTCAAATTAAATAATGATCAAGTCCTGTTGCCAAAACAGCTTAATGCGCATGACCCCCACATAGTAAACGTAACCCATGACCTGCAAAGGGGTTAACAAAGCTTCAACAGTGTAACTACTAGACAAGGGGACACCACAGGTCATAGTCCTCTCAAAGAATCCTGATGGACAAAGGCAAAAGAGGCAGCTGCCATGGGACCAGGCCTATCTTAGGGTTTACTGATGGCCCACTAAACATTCATCAGAGTTCACCATCGACTGTTGGAGAACATCACGACACAATGTCATATTCCAGAACCTATAATCAGGGAGCATGTAGACCGTATGGAAGGAAGTCTTCATAGAGAGATTGTAAAGACCTTGGACTCACCAAGGAAGATAGAGGCTCTCTGAAGCAAGTATAATTGCGCTGAGGGGCAAAGAAGGAGTCGGTCTCTTGGAAATACTTGCCCAAGACCCCATTATGCTTAAAGAGAGCCCTGTTGACTAGCAACCTATGTCAGAACCTAGTGCTAAAGTCTAAAGCATGAGAGCATCTTGCTATGGGTTCAGGGCACAAGGCTCTGATGGTATAAACCCGGCAGCAAATGTAGACAGGTCCCTCTGGATTCCCTCCTGATCCCAGCTGCATCCCCCACGACCCTTATTGTTATGCCACTAGTGAGCATCCCATTCTTCAAGATGCAATAAACCGCTAGACAAGAGAAGACAAAGCATTAAAATGAATTTATACTCCATTACCTTCATAAACTGTGCTCGGTCCCTTGCCAACTGCCTTTATTTGCTATGTGCATTTTCAGTCTTCTGATACAAAGGAATAACATCAACTAAATAACTTTTTTCAGACACACGCGCACACACACACACTCACACACACTCACACACACAGACACACACAGACACACACTGCTTCCCTCGCAGGCCTTGGTGCTCTAAGTTTTAAATACGGTACTTGTTTTTTTATATTTGGTGTTAAATTCACATTTCATGCACTGTATCAGCAGTAATCAAATCCTGCTTTGTAAATCTCTACACGCAATGCACAATTGCTATATAGCTGCCAAAAGACCTGAATTTGCTGAAACAGTCACAGCCCTTTGTGACAATACACAAAGAGAGAATGAACAATAAGAGCTTTGCATTCCAGCATGAACATGTTTGCTGCCACGTTATTCATCATTTTTTCCCCATCCTGTTCAGAGGATGGCTAGCAAGGGGGCAACTGGGGACTAAAAGGGTAATTCTGCGTATATTGTAAGGCTTTCCATGCATTCCTTTTCTGTTAACGGGTCTTGGAGAGGACTGGATTGCGTGTGTTGTCCTTCACGCTAAATGCTGCCAGCCAGCCCCGACTACAGTACATACCTAGGAACTTTCCAAGTTTGACCTGGAGTGTCAATGTCAGTTTCTTCTTTCTCTGTGCAAGGAAGTGGTATTTGGCCAGCCTGGCCCATGTCCTATTTCCAGTCTCCCCCCTTGCTCCAAAATGTTGATTTTGTGGGCCCGGATTCCCAATACCATAACCCCAACCAAAAACACCACAGACACAAACTGTTTGGATAAAAATTGGCCACAAATTATTAACAAAATAAAGTAATTGCCAGAATTGCCATCAAAAGTAAAAGAGTGCATCCATTCCCCCATTGTTTTCCTGACAATGACTGCCCCCCTACCCATACATATAACACCATTAACCCCAACAACAAAACCAATCAGGAAAGAGCATACCGAGATGCACCTTTCCCACACCAGGTTCTGAGCCACTGACCAGCTCGAAACCACCAGCACCACACTATTTCCTATTAACCAACCATTATTCCACCCCCACCTTACACTGACCAGCCCCGCCACTGGGACACTGACGTGAAGACCCTCAATCACCCTACTAATACCAAGGAGGGAGGATGGAAGTGACACAAAATTAAGGACCTCCCAAAGTCCCTTAACCCCACTATCCTAAGCCCACCCCCCCAGTTAAGGTCCCTTCTACTTAGCTGCACTGTTCCATGGGCTACATTTACTAAAGGTAACAATTAGGATACTCAAACAGTTTGGATCTGAAGTTATAATAATAAAAATAATGCAATTCACACCAATTCTTGTGATCTATTGTGTAGTGTATAACAAACTGCGTGTAAGGAGTAGAGGAGTTGTGTGTATGAAATTGCTGCACTGTACACAAGGCTAAGCTAATTGTTATTGTATTAATAGAAGAGGATAATGATTCCTCACCCGGCAGACATACAGGCTATCATTTTTCACATACACACAGACTCGCTCCTCTGCCCGCTCCGGAGACCCCAGGGCTCCTGCTCTTCCTGCATGTGCTGGATTTTGTTTGCAGAGTCAGGAGATGCGGTGCTGATCTGGACACCGTCCATCTGCTGCTACGCAATACTTATCCAAGCAGCGTGCGCTGCACCCCTGTGACCTGGCTCTGCTGGTACTTTTTATATGAGCACTAATTATCCTTAACCCAGCTGCAGAACTGGACCTTATAATAAAAATTACATGATTTACATGGGTAAGCGAGAAAGCATCGGTGAAAATTCTTCATTAGTTAGCTAATGTGCCAACGCAAACCTTCCGACGCATACACAAGCCCTCTCGCAGCCCTTGAGGTTTCAGTTCACGGTAATCTATTCAATATACATCTACAGCTTTAGCATGCGGAAAGGAACAGAAGCTATACCCAAGTTCATGGGGTTAACATGGTCGCTGCTACTGCTGCTGTGTAACAAATAGACACACAGACAGGAGAAGATAGCAGCAGATGAGACCTGGTGTTGTTTTGCTTCTATCCTGCTGAATGTTATGATCAGTGCCTCAGTATTAAGATATCTAGATTTTTTCACATGGGAGGAACCAAACTTTAAATTGGAAGGACTTTTGAGAACATATACTGGTAGTTTACCATACAGTGACGTTCTATAACCAGTAGGAAGTATAGTTGGTACTCCACTGAGTATATTTCTTCTTAAAGATGGTGCATCATGCAAATTAAATGAACCATTCCTTGAACAAGAGTATTCCTTACAATCACTATTAGAGTGCAAAGGGATGACCATGACCAGGCCTCCTCCGGAAATCAAAGACATTAACCCAGAGCCCCAGGGAAGTAGTGTTTCCACCAGTGAATCCAGGTGACACCTGGAAAGCTTTTTGTATAGAGTGCCTGAACTATAAATATGACCCACAATATAGAGACAACAGGTGTACTTGGTACATTGATATTACCATATGGGAGAGCAATAACTGCTTTTGGTACACAGACATATGTAACAATAACTATATATCTCCAGGGTTTCCCTCATCGGGAACCAAATCCTTCTGTCCATTTTTCCAACCATAGTGTCCCACCAGTGGTGAGGATGAATGTTTCCTAGTGATATAAAAACACATGATAAAATTCTCTATCTAACAATATCATACCTCCCAACATTGTAGTTGTACATGTGTGTGTGTGTGTCTAAAGGCAGTGTACGTGTATGTAAGGGCAGTGTATGTGTGTGTCTAAGGGCCGTGCACTTGTATGTGTGTGTGTAAGGGCAGTGTGTTTGTATATGTGTGTAAGGGCAGTGGCACTTGTATGTGTGTGTAAGGGCAGTGTATGTGTATACGTGTGTTTATGGGCAGGTGTGTGTAAGGGTCCTGGGAGGGAGGCTAACATTAGCCTTTTTTATTTAAAAAAAAAATCTCTGCTGCTGTGGACTACTCTTCCAATGATGGACATTTTTATTCACAGCTAGCATCTGCAGGTTTACTGTTGCTGCACTTCCCATGACGCTCAGCCAGCATCATGGAAGTAGTATGTCTGGCTGAGCCTCATGGGAATTCAATTCAATTTGTTGGGGTTTTTTTAATATGCATGACTGCTGACAAAAACAAAGCATGTTTTAAGTGGCGATGCAACATTTTAAAGTGCAATTGCTTGTGTTGGTGAGTTCCGCGAAAAAAAAAAAAGTGTCCCTCCTTCACATTTTGAAATGTTGGGAGGTATGCTAATGATTTGGTGCATGAGTGAGGGTATTAATAGGCTGTAACATGTCCGCTTATTAATGTACCTGGATGTATACAGAAAAATTAAATTCAATAAAAATGTCAAAAAAGTAAACCTAAGTGTTCTTGGCAGCTTGCCTTTTCCATTAATGAAGGACTGAGTTGTATCGCTATGTTAAGCATGAGATGTCAGTTCATTTGCCCCTTGATTGGGTAATCTGACCTGGCAGACTCGTTGTATATTTCTGTTTAAGACAAACCCTTTAAACTGTAATGGAGGAAACATATTGATCTAAATATAATAGCTTTATATCATTTTTCCTATGGGGGAAAAATATGTCAAAGCTTCTGTTTCGATCTTAGCAGAATTATTTCCAGTAACAGATCCCCTGCACCTTACATGTATTACAGTATAGCACACAGTGGGCAGCTGAATAACGCTATATAACATACCTTCTAACATTTAAGGTGTCCGAGTCGGGACATCTGTGTTGGGGTATAATAAGAAGTGGGAAAGTACCAGAGGTGGGCACCCAGGAGACGTGGTAACTGCCAACCTTACCTTTCAGTCCTAGCCAAGTGGGGGCTTTTTCCACAAATGGAGAAAACTTGGTGAACTTTCCCAGGAGTGGCCGGCCGACAAAATTCCTCCAGACTCATCCAGGAGGTCACAAAAGAACCCACACAAACATGGAAAGGACTGCAGGCTCACTTGCCTCAGTTAAGATCAGCGTTCAAGATTCCACAATAAGAAAGAGACTGTGCAAAAATGGCCGCCAACACTTTTGGGATAATGTTCTGTAGACCAACGAGTAAAAAGTGGACACGGGTCCCGTTACATCTGGTGTACAGCTAACACAGGTTTGTGACCTAAAGCTTAAGCGCAAAGGGTTATGTGGCAGGACAATGAGCCACAAAACACAATCAATTCTGTCTCTGAATGGCTCAAAAGAAGCAAACGTTTCTGTAGTGTCCAAGTGAAAATTCTAACTTGAACCCGGTTGAGATGCTGTTATATGACCTTAAAAAGGTAGCTCATCCCCGAAAACCCTCCAATGTGGCCGAATTAAAACAATTCTGCCAAGAAGAGTCGGCCAAAACTCCTCCAAGACTCCAAGTGCCAGTTATTGCAAATGTTTGATTGCAGTTGTTGGCGCCAAGGGTGGCAAAAACCTATTAGGTGTAGGGGGGGCAATTTATTTTTCACCTAGGTGATATATGTCTTGATTAACTCTTCACCTTCCATAAATGAAATAATCACTTAAAAGCTACATTTTGTGTTTGCTCACAATTTCTTTGCCTTATATCAATGATCTCAAAACATTTAAAAGTGACAAATAAGTAAAAATAGAGGAAATTGCAAAGGGGACATATACTTTTACACAGCAGGGTATAGCTCATTTGAAAACTACTTTAAAACTTTTTTAAAAACAAACAAACAAAGACACTTTTCGGGTGTAACAATTTGTAACGTTTGCATAAACAAAAAGAAAAAGCGCTTCTGCCATTTTGTAAGCATACAGAGCATCAGAATAAAATGATATAAAAAAGCTCTTGAAGCATATTCATTTATTTGGGATCCAAGACATGCAGCTGCTCCCTCTTGAATATGGATGTTGTGTGTGTGTGTGTGTGTGTGTGCGCGTCTGAGTCGCAGACAGTTCAAGAGCTCTTGAGCCATCTATTGTCCCCTTTATAGACGGTGAAATGGTCACAGCTTATCCTCCCTCAACTATATCACAGACAATAGAAACCCAGGGATCACGCAGATCTACAAAAAGTAGAGTTTGGAAACATTTGCTCCTTTTAACCCAAGTTGTTGAAAAATAAATAAACCGGTACTGGCCAACTGGCACTCGGAGACAAAGGCCCAGTGGGTTGTTGGCCATCAGCACCCCATTCTCACCCATTCTGCCTCTCCAGATTGGCATGAAAACAATGCGCGGCTGTGAATATCCAGCCGTCGGCTGCCCTTATGTCATCAGGCGGCTGCTGGCCTTAAAGTGCCAAGGCTGTCTCACCAGTCCCGACCTCAGCTATATATTGCTATGAAGCCTACTTGCAACCGCATATACACATTGTACAGCACTGCAGCATATGGTGGAGCTATAAAAGTCAATAATAATAAAAACACACACTTTCATCAAATCTGCGCTTTGTCTGCAGGGATTTACCCATTTCCCATCTGGCCCCGCCCCTGCCTTAAACTGCTCATTCACTGGTATAGTTAGCCCAGCCTCCTTTGATTAAGCCCCACCCCCTCCGGACTACTATATATATGGAGAACAATTACTAGAACTAATTATTTTACACACTGAACCAAACTCTTAAAAGTACCAGGAAATAAGTGATGAGGTCACTACATACAAACATTCAAGGCTTACAAGGAACCTTATAAAGACCGATTCCTACTTTCTATAATTCCGACTCCACAGATCAATGCAAGAACTATGTAAAAAATGTTTTAAAAGGGTCAGATTTAAAGTCATGTCCAACAAATGGCTAACACTCACGGCAATAATTCCTAAGTGCTGCTAGTAAGCCTAATCAATTTAAGATCAATGCCGCTGCATTCCCTCGGCCGCTGCAGTCCTAGGGACAGTACAAGTTGATTTCATCAATTCCTAATCGATACCCGGAAAATAGAACAATAAGGAAATAACAGCCTATATTAATATAGAGAACTGAAGACATTTATTAGAGGTGGTTATTGGCAGCCATACACAGAATTTGTTGGTATACTTTCCTGGCTATAATGAATTTCTTGCAACATTTCAAATTGTAGTTCTTTGCGATCAATCGCTATTTATGTAAATGAGGAAGGCATTTAGAAAAACAATTTACTTAATTTATAAACTAATTTCTCTACTGTTTATATACACACTGATGTTACCTTTAGGGCTGTTGTTTTTTGACACACCGATACCGAGAGAACATACTGAGCTCCGAGAAAAGAGGACATCCGCAAAGGAAATAGGGACAGCCCTAGAAGTCCCAATCATAAACAGCAGGAAATTGGGTTATTAGTTAAATTGTGCACAATAAATTCATTATTCTTCTAAATGCATTACTTTATTACTTAAACAGCATACCTCCCAACAATTCTGTTTTCCCCCGTCACAGTTCCCATTTCCAGACATTGTCCTGCTGTCCAGCTGAGCTACCACACTCTCCGATCAGAAGATTGCCCCCTTACCAGCCCACCAAGCTATAAAATCAAATTAGGTCTGTGCTTTTGCAGCACAGATCACAATCTCAGCTCCCACGTGGCCTCCTAGCGGCGCACTGAAGCTATGCATCTGAATATGATACAATGTGATGCAAAAGACCAAGGTAGGTCCATAGTTAGTGGGTTTCCATGTAGAGGCACCGTCTCCAACCCACACCTCTTACCAGATCCCCCAACAGCGTCCTGAGTTGGGTGCTGGAAAGGTTGGTGGGATTGATGAGTTTAACCAGGAGGACAATGGCATGGATCTCACAAACAGGATACATTATTGTTCTGTGGTCTCGAAGGATGTTGATCAGATTACAATTCCATACCAACAGGATATCTCTGTTACTAATGAGCCAAGTTGATGGCTAAGACTTCCTTGTTAGTTAAGCCATTAACTAATTAATTAATTTCATCAAGCCAATTTCATAAGAACTCATAACAGTACTTTTTAGGTAGGATTTTAGATATTGAAGAACATTTAGTGTTCTTCAACATGGCTCAGAGGGACTCCACGCAGAGTGAAATTGGACCCAGGTCCACCACAATGACTACCATAAGACTAGATCCACAAACCACGTGTGGACCTCCCCTCTTTTTAAACGTTTGTGTGCTACATGTTTTGGACCATACATTGTCCTATGTTTAAGCGAAATATCTTGCTAAAATGGTTAAAGGGGGTCAGCTAATGTAAGGTTTACTAAACAGGCATTTTTGAAGCAATTATGCAAAAGTACAGTGTTTACACACATTGAGTTCCTCATCACTCCCTCTCTGCTGAGCTTTCTAGATCCAGCTTGAAATGAATGGGATATTTATGGTCCCAGATGGTTCTCCTGCCTTACTATCACTGATTGATGACTCAGGGCAGATCGTTGTTTCCCAACTATTTTATTGAGCAGTTTTCATTTATTCGGTGATCCTATGCTTTTACTACCTGAAACAAATGCTGGTTTTATCTTTATTTCAATATGTTTAATAACTGCTTCTAACACAATCAAGAGTACGGATCAAGTGTACAGAGCTGCTTGTTTATTTGGTGCAGTTATATAAAGGAAAGGGGGGGCATTAAAGTGGTGCCGTGTGTTAGATGTAAAGGATTGGTTTTATGGATGAAGAAGAAGAAGTTTTAGGATGGTTTTGCCACCAGACGGATCAAGGGCACACCTCACTTTGCTGCTCCCTTGCGTAGCGTGTCGGCTATAAATGCCGAGTGCCAGAGCAAAATGAACACTGAAGCCGAGGTCTGCAGGAACCGTCCTCACTCTCTCACACCACAGAATTGAAGACAGGTAAGCGATATAGAGAAAAGGAAGAGATACTAGGAACATGGAGAGATAAAAAGATATAGCGGAGGGATAAGGATGAGAGGCAATGCGAAGGGGGAGATAATGAGAGACGGAGAGAAAGAGGAGAGACGGAGAGAAAGAGGAGACTCCTGTAGAGGTGCCGTGCTACGGTATGCGGCAAGACGCCATCAGCAGATTCTTTAAGTCCTGTAAGTTGCAAGGTGGGCACCCCAATGGGTGCATTCTGGTGCCATGTGTTCTCCTGGCCATCCACGTGATGTAAAAAAACATGATTCATCAGACCGGCCACCTTCTTCTATCGCTCCGTTGTCCAGGCCTTATGCTCAAATGCCCACTGTAGGCACTTTTGGCAGTAGACAGGGGGTCAGCATGGGCTCTCTGACTGGTCTGCAGCTACGCAGCCCCATATGCAATAAACTGTGATGCACTGTGTGTTCTGACTGCTTTCTATCAGAAACAGCATTAACTTTTTCAGCAATTTGAGCCGCAGTAGCTTGTCTGTTGGATTTGACCACACAAGCCAGCCTTCGCCCTCCACGTGCATCAATGAGCCTTGACCGCCCATGACCCTGTCACCGGTTCACTACTTTTTCTTCCACGGACCACTTTTGACACTGTTCACCATCACTGCACAAGATGATCAAGAGACTGGGTCAACTGCTGGGCCTTTTCATCGATTCTGAAGGCCTGTTTAAACTGCAATTCCACTAAACCCTTCTTTTACATTATTGATTCATTTTACAAGTGCCATCATTTTCCGCAGCTCTGTACAATGGAATTATTACATTCCATAGGGGACGATATAATATTACCAAGAACATTAAAAAGTGACAATATACAGAATTGGCAATGACATTAAACACCTATTAAGACATACTGAAGAAGGCTCTGCTCTTGTGAGCTTACTGTAATGTCAAGAAGTTTTCATTTACTGAGAGGCCATCAGAAGTGGTAGAGGTCAATGCAGTAAGGGAATTTAAACATGCATGGAATAAGCATGAAGAGATCCTGAATCTAAAATAAGACCTAAGTACTACAAAGTCTTAAATCAGGCATCTTACTGGATGGGCCAAATGGTTCTTATATGACATCAAATTCTAGGTTTCTACATTTACAGGGATTCCATCACCAAGAGGACACAAAATTCCCACATGGGTCACAACTTGGGAAAATGTAAAACAAATTCCTCTAGGCGTCTCCTAGGTCTGAGACAACGCGGGAAATCATCAGGCTTCCTCCCTTTACGAATAGGAATTTTTGTACTCCTCATTTTCCTGTTTAGAGAGCAATTCATACTAAAAGTGCAACTGTGTAATCCTTTTGGCACATAGAGAGTTAAGAGGGAAAGACGTTTCAGGGGGAAAAAAATCCACTAATTTACGCAAGAAATGCTGACACTTCTTACAGGAAAGATCTAGCATAGCAAAAGACGGAGACTTACGAGCCCCCCCCTTCTTTCCCAATCCGAGTCTTATCCGGCTCATGCACTGTTGGTGTGGAGAATCTACGGTATTAGAAATGTGGATTTCTGAGTCCCCGCTCAGGGGATCCTGAGAACTTTGGACGGATTTCACCCTTCCTGCCGGCAGACTGAGAATGATCTTCAGTGTCATTTAGTTTCTTTTCACGCTGGAAACATAAAAGTGTTCTCCTTCCTGAGCGAAGAATGTAATTCATCGGTTTAGGAACCATGTTTTCATTTTATTATCTATTCCTATTGATGGTAGAAGAGGGGGAAAAAAAAACCCCTGGCCAATTAGGATGTTAACCTTTCCGGTACCGGTATCAGTCTGGAACCTCAGATACGAGCAGGATTATTGGTTACCGTCTGATGTTCAGATCATGGTATTAGACGGTGAAGATAAACCACTTACGAATGCATATTATAAAAATGTAAAACAACTTCTTTTCTTTAAATACTAGGCTTCTTCCCTGGAAGTCGTAGACAAATCCCTCAAACTGCTGATCTTTTACTATATAATCGGTTGAGACAGCCTTACACACTCAAGATTTAACTGTTTGGTAACCCTGACCATCCCAAGCTTACGCAAAAAATAAATAAATAAAATTTTTTAAAAAAGCATATAAAAGCAGGTGGAATAAGTTTGTCTGATTGAACAAACCTTGATTACTCATCATGGACCGATCAATACAACGGGAAAAGAAAATCTATAAAATAGACAGAAACGAGCTCTACAATTAAAATTGTAACTCTTAAAAAATATACTTTCCACCTGCTTAAAAATGTTTCCAACTACATTGTATTTTTGATGATTGAGCCACAAAAAGTATTACCAATCTAGGTACACACAGGTCATTAAGGTCATTCCGGTGTGCATGCATTTTTGGAAGGTTGAGTACTTCCAAGGAACATAAGGCATCATCCTGTTTTTAAGTAGCAAAATCCATAGTACATGGAAATGTCATGCCCATTACCTCTATGACCTTTGAAAATAGTCACGAAGCAGATGTGAAGTGCTGTACATTAAGTAAAACATTGACTTGTACTTTCTGAGGTTTATGTGCTAAGAAACTGGAATGGCTTTTTATTGTGAAATAACTTGAGGGCCACCAATAACGGACAGACACAGACGGGGTCCTGACGTATGGGTAGCCACCGGACGCACGCTAGTGGACTTGATCTGCCGTATGATTGGCAATAAATGTATGTAGGGTGTGCCGTTGAGCACCAACACAGTTTGCCCAATGGCTAGTCTGGGTCTTGACACACAAGATCAAGTCAATGGTCAATAGTTGGGGGGGCAATTCCATTAATCCTTCTGCTTCTTCAGTTTTTGCATTTTTGAGACACAAAAAAAGCTTGTTCTTCATACATTTGCACATTCTGAAGCAAATGTGGCATGCAGAGCCATTGGAGCTGTAATATGATCACTCTGGAGATCATTAAGTGACGCAAAGCGACATCTCATAATAAAATGCTAATGTGCCCACTGAACAAAAAAGCCTGGGGCAGATTTAAAAAAATATATATACTGAAGTAGCTATGCAGGTCCAGTGCACCTGCTGTTTGATTTTACAAAACATCTCTCTCTCTCCACATCACCAAACCATCAGTAAAGCCTTCAAAACAGGGGCCACACGATATCGCAGAAACCCTGTGCTCTGTTCCCCTAAACATATGATACACATTTAGAATAGCAGAACTCAGTATGTTAACTTGAGCAAAAATAATCAAAGGGTGACTTTTTAAAAAAAAAAAAAAATTTGATGTGTGCCTGCACGTACCACCACATGCCACCAGCTTCACCTTGCATCCAGTGCATTGCTAGTCAGTAATGGTGAGTCTACCCATAAAAGTTGCCCTTGACGTTGCATCAATCCTTGTGCATCCAGTTCCCGGATGGACCAGAATTCATACAGCTCTACCAAAGTCCCATAACCTTCTGTTTTACCTGTTACCCAACCCAAACTGTATTGGCATCTTCTTGATTTGTTTGTTATTGGACTAGAACATGTTTTAAACGTTGTCCGTAGAACAGATCTTTGCGACATCTGCCTTGTTTGACCTTGACGTATTTCCTGGCTACATCGGTCTTCAAGATTGTGAATACCCTACAGACATCCCCGCAGTTCAAATGCTGAGTCTTCACCATCCTGTCTCACTAAATCGACAGCAGGAAAATATACAAAGCAAATTGCAGAGGAGGAAATAAAGATGATTTAAAACGGCATTAAAGACCCAAAAAAAAAACACAACACACATATCTCCAAATCCGTTCACCCGGAATGGTCTCTGAACATATAACTAATGATGACATTCTGCTGAAAAGCCATAACAAGTTGGGAGTGTATATCAGACACAGCAATGGAATAATCAATGAATTAGCTAAATACATAAATACATTTTCCTTCCTTGCTGTCAAACCAATATCATAATTTATTAGGTGTTTTAGAGTATATTTTTGAAGGACACAGGATCCTTTGAATTCTCTAGAAACTGGAAATATTAAATAACCACTTCTGCACCGGACAGCACAAGCTCTACTCTTTCACATTGAAATGATAATATTTATTATCTATCACTTATTTACTCATTTAAAGCATTTTACACATCACCACACATCTGGAGTTATGACAGAGGTATACCGAGGCAAGTGTCTTTCTCTGGAGGGCTAAACTCTGAGGAGGTAAGTAAGGAAAGTTAGGTGTAGATGATATAGCAGGGTAATCCAAGTGAATAGCAAAGGTAAACATGGAGAGGGCACAGAAGAACCTCAAAAGACAAAGTGGGTCAAATCCAGATAAGACACCGAGAACAGAGCTTACGGGCAGGACTATAAAGATAGAGTTTGACATGTCTATAATAATTCTGAGAAGGTAGACGCTCAAGCCCTGGGAGCAGATAAATCAGTAGGGCTCTCATTGTGTTAGTACAGTCACAGTCATCTTTTTGGCAACCTCATAGATGTCTCACATAATCCAAACATCAGTAAAATAAAATTCTTGGAAATTCTAGAATCCTGACAAATATTGGGTACTACTAAGGAGCAAAGCGTCTTCAGGCCTAATGCATTTTGTGGGGACATGGCGGTTAATGGCAAGACTGAAGTGTAGATATTGAGAGTTAATTGAAGTTTAAGGCTTCTCATCTTGTGTCTCAATTGTAGTCAACCTAGTTTTAGGGAGTAGAATAGCTGTTGCATTTTAGCCAATTAATTTGAGCGTTAACAACTTGGCTGTCAACACAACACCTTACAAATAGACCCCAAAGTATTAATGTTCATAGAAGTTTCAGGCAGAAGCAGGTCTCAGGCAAGATAATTATTTTGGATAGGAAAACAATAAGCATTATTAGCCAAAATTAGTCGTGTTGAGAGCAGAAGGTGGTTACGTGAAGACACAGGTCATTAGAAGGTGCTCATCCAATTATGTGGTAGAACATTGGCTTTTCAAAATTGGATCATTTTACGCGATGATATGGGCATCCTGCTGAATATTTCAACAGGTGTTTCTTTTTCTTTCGCCCACACTCCATATCTACTTCCCCTCTGTGCCAGTCACTCTATTGGCTCCCCAAAACCTCCAGAATAAAATTCAAACTTCTAACCCTGACCTACAGAGTTTTTAACATCTCTACACCCTCCTACCTTGTTTTACAAATACACCCCCAAATTTCACCCATTCCGTACCCCTTCTCAGGAATTCCCTACCCTGTTCCATTAGACTTTTTTCCTCTAACGTGAATTTCAAAAGCTCTTTAAAACCCACCTTATTTTTCGAGGAATCATACAACCTTTCCTCCTAACACTCAGCAAGCATCCTAATCAAGCCATCTAAATGATCAACAACCCCTACAAATCATCCTTGATTCAATCAACACCGTCTACAGATCATCCTTGATTCAATCAACGCATCCCTATCCAAGCTGTCCTCTCCTACCATTTCACTTCCCTCGACCACCGACTAGGTTGTACGCTCGCAAGTCCAGGTCCCTCTTCTCCTTTTGTACCAGTTTTTTATTGCGTGTAGTTGTAAGTTATTCTACAGACTTTGTTGTAATAGCGCTACGGAATCTGCTAGTGCTACATAAACAAATGTAAAGTTTTAATCCTCGGTTTGTATCGGTGTTAACTACAACAAACAGTTCTAGGACAGGAATATGGAACATCAGCCTGAACATCTTTTTCAAGAAAGCCCCGTTTACATGTCATGCCTTCGCAGGCTACAACACACTCTGTATGTTGTCCCATTGTGGGTGTCATTACCTGAGTGTGTACAGTGGGGCAGTTCTCTGCGTGATATTATCCCAATGCATTACTGCGCTCTGCGTGACAGAGTTCGTATGTTATTAGAACGCCGTGCCTCATCCTTGCCTCATCTCTCTCGGCATATCATTGCGTCTATGAATACAACGTTATTATATACCCCCGTACACTATTACAATATATAAGGTAATGTAACATTATTTCAATATGAAAATTATACATAGGAGCACTGGGATGTATGCATGTCTTTTGCATATACATACAAATGTATATTGCTGCTGCAGTAAAATTACTTTAATATGAAAAAAAATCTATAGTAACCATGATAAATAAAGCCCCCACTTGGCTCAGCAGCAGGTAAGACATTCAACAGAGCTCCACACGCCATCGTGTCTCATCAGTCCCTTCCAAGGGAGAAGCAAGGATCAGGCATAAGGGCAACACGACTGAGAGGCAGGAACAGGCAACCGTTTCCAAGTTAGTTTTGGTGCCTGGTGAGTACCTGGAGGGTTTGAGAATCTTTCCTATTCCCCCTTTGCAGTACATGACAGTTGAGGGCAAAGGTCCCCAGGCATCAGGGTTATGCCCAGGTGATATGAATCAGTACAATTTGGACGCTGGATCAACCAGGTTGTATGTAGGTATGGTTTAAGATTCTGTTGTTGGCTACCAGAAGATACAGTGAAGTTATGATATTGGGCATATGAGTTCACATGGATAATAGAATTGCAAGTGTCTCCCTAGTTTTGACCTTTTGGCTATGTTTTTGCCCTATGCAAATGCAGCCATATACAGATGTAGCACTGTTTCCAATACTACGCTCCAGCAGAATACCCTGATCCCCCCCCCAAGCACTGCAAAGAATAAAGACTGAGAGACAGACTCCTGTCATCAAAGTCTGGGAACCCTAGAGCAAGCCTCGACAAACCCCAGGAGCCAAGTTGCTACGGCAACTAGAAATCACTTCCTGATACCCTGGAGGTACACGCTCAGTACTGGGGTACCAGGGCGGGCCTCCCTGCTTGGCTCTCGGGGATGCCGCAGACACTGGAGTGCTACAGTCAGTGTGTGTGCATGCGTGAGTGCAGTGTGTGTGTATTCCGCAGAGTTAGAGTCATGGTGTGCGCGCGCTTGTATTTATGACCCAACATTTTTGTAGGGCTGTCCCCATTAGTTAGCTGTCAAACCAGCTGGCAGAGGTCTATTATTTAGTCGGTGCTCCAAGTGGGGGCTAGGATTTTGTTTTGGTTTATCAGGTTTGTCCGAAACAAGGTCTATGAAATAAACACGCATGAACATTATTAATAGTTTCCTGATTTTCTTTGAGGAAGAAAACATCGTGTGAAGCGGTCTGTGGGCGTTAGTGTGTGTTGTTGGATTGTGTGTACATGTGTATAAGAGTGTGGTGTTAGTGTATGGTGGTGTGCATATGTGTTATTGTATGGCATTAATGCAAGCATATAGTGGTAGGGTTATTAGTTTATAGTGTAAGCATGCGTGTGCATGAGCATATGTACGCATACGCTATCTCCAATTTATTTAGCAATTTATCAATTATTAACTTGATTTACTAATGAGTTACTGTACGATTTATTAGCTTATTAAATAAATTGATGTGTTCACCAATTTATGTTTTACTAAATAGATATAGATTTGCCAAATATTTCATGTATTGATCTACACTTTTTCTATTATTTACAACATATATTTTGTGTAATATTTATTAATTATCTAAAGAATAGGACATATTTGATAATTATCCTAATATTTTATATTAAGGGAACTAAGGCTAGAGCATCACCTTAGAAGAGAGAATATGACCGAAACTTTGACTATATGAAATAAAAAAACATGATTATTTTTCCTTGCTGAATCTAATGTGCCTGATGATCGTAAATACCATTTATAAATGGCACGGTGTTAAACTATTCTGCTTATAGCGCAGAACAGCACTAGAACGCTCACAGAAACACGATATATATATATATATATTATATATATATAGTAATGCATTCACTCTCCATGCGCCGCTCATTAGTACCTGCCCTTGTTTGTCAACACACGGCTTTGGATATTATTACATCGCTTTTGTCCATTATCTTGCTCTGTATGGTGCCGCATGCAGGGTACAATAATGCCATCGCCGGTCTCTCTTCTCACTTCCCAGTCGGCGTTTGCAGTTAATAAATCCTAATATAGTGTGCGCTCGCACCTGTGCTGCCCAGCGCTGCCCGACTCTGCAGAAAACAGATGATCTACGGGCTAAGAAACAAATAACCAACAGATAACGTGTTGCCATAAAAATGTCACACCGAGCGCGTCGCCTGTAGGTGCAGAACAATGCAGGTGACACCGAGATTATTACACAGCGCACCTTGTAATTTATGGATCAGCCGACGGCGGCCTGGTACCCATACACAAAATACTACTTTGTCTTCTATTTTTCTTTTTACTTGTTACATTTATGGAGGTGACACCAATATTACGATACAACTTTGAAGCCATAACTCTTTTATCCAATAGAAAAAACAGGCAAAGGGTTGTTCCTATAATCAACAAAGGGTCCATATCCAGGCACGGAACAAAATTAGCAATTAGAAAGTAGGAAAATGTAATAGTTTGAACCGAAATATCGCTAGTCCACCCAATGTTCGTGGGGTTATGTGTCACAGGAAAAAAATAATAATTAAAAATGGTTAACTGGTGGGACAGAAAAGGCCAGTCACGTGTAAGGGGGGAAATAGGCAGAACAAACAGGAAGTGTGTGGAACCAGAAAATGGCTGCCCTTAAGGTCCAACAATCCATCCAATCCATCTTCTGAGATGCGCCAGGTGCGAGGACAATCCAGCGGTTCAGTGTTCGCTCACAAATCCTTAGAGCGATAGCGGCTTTGTCCTCATAAAATGGCCCATATAGGCTGAAATTAACTTAGTTTACCATTTACCCCATGATAGCACAAAGGAATCGGAATGTGTATTCTTTTTAGGGTGTACTTTTTAGGTTTCACATTTGCTGAAGAGTCTCATTTGGGTTAAAATGCAGTGCGGCCCCACTGATTCAGTATAGCCATGAAAAATTATTTAGGATTGTGTGATGGAATCCCCAATATTTAGGTCTCAGGTCCTGGGTCTGGGCTGATCTCTTGCTTTGTTGTGTGTACATGTTGGTCATTATAGCATCACCCCGGAACCTGAATGTGTGTACTTTTTAGGGTGTGCTTCCATTTTTGCCAACATTTTTTTTCCTGGTGGACTGTTGTTATGGGTGGTATTAGGCTATACTTGGGCACGTGAACCACCTCTGCAATCCTTCTAAATAGCATCCCTTTACAACAAGGTATATAGACATATGAAAAGAAGTCATTTCTGTTGCTATAGCAACAACTTTCAGCACATTGTTTATTCGTTTCCAACCATTACTTATGACTATTAACTGCTCATTTACATACTCTTTAGGGGACTCCCTTAAACGTGAAGCCATCGAGATGCAGACAACGGCATTATATTGGCGTGAATGGCGAACAATACATTCAAAATGTATAGGGTATCTAGAGCGTAAGAAATAAAATGAATATTTTAGCACTAGATTGTCCTTATACACACACACATGGAAGAAGACGTCATCATCATTGAGTACTCTGTAATGCACAAAACACAACCCTGATACCCCTTGTACATTATCTGGCCAATATGTGTCTTTATTAATATATAATGGTGTTTATTTCCCCGTTCCTTTATTTTTGCCACCTTACTAGGCACCAAAACACAATTAAAATGCATAGCGATATTTATACTGCTTTATAGTTTTATTAAAACATGTAAGCTCAAAGCTAGAAGGCTATGGACGGCTTTACTGAATATATAGTGATTTTCAATATCCTTATTCTTATTTTTTTGCAATAAAAGGCACTATAGAATTGTCATCAATGTTTGTTCTTGCATCTCTGTGATTATCGTCACAGATGTGGCAGATATTGGTTTTATAAGATGTTGGTTAGACACTTGGGTCTGTAAGAGCCCTTTTCAACCATAGGGCCATCGTCTATTCCCCATATTAACATTTATCATTGATTTACACTCTAAATTTCATTAGATTTTCTGATGTGAGCACCAAGTCGGCTTGTTTTAGCGAATGTGCGAGAGTTCAAACTTTAAATTTTTGAGGGGCTTCTCAGTAACATCACAAAGCAGGTGTCTATTGACATAGAAGGTGGGTTCATTAAGTTCTCTGGTCACTTTTTTAATGTCTCGTCACTTTACAAGCATTATTTATGGTCACACCTGGGAACTCTGCTTTCCTGGGTTAGTGTCTTTTTCTCCAGGCAGGGAAGCGGCATATGATCAAGCTCCGCCCACTTTCTGCCTACTTCCCTCCCATTCCACACCCACTAAAAGCTGTCTGAGGCTAGCCCTGCCCCTTAACAAAACCACACCCCCAGAAGAGGGGGGGGCACGTGGGGTGCGTGTCCCACTCTTGGAAGTCCCCATGTATGCTTACCAGCACATCACTGAGCCAGCTTCTGATCTTATACATTTTTCAGTATGGAATGTTATGCTATTATCACCAAAATTAAATAAAATACATCAATAATTAAAGCTAAAATTACCCCCAATATTTTTGTAGTCTCCTTAATATAAAGGCTGCAGGTCCTTGCTATGGTCATTTCAGGACGACAATTTGCCATTCCAGGTTACGCTGTGAATCCACCGTTCTCCCCAATGTAAGATTTCGATTATTTGTAACACAGACATATTCTATTAAACATGGTGAACATATTTAAAAAGACAGAGAGTTACCTGGCACGCGACTCCCGTCTGAGCAAAAGGCGCAATGTCCAAATGGATGACATCAACATCCCAAAGGAGCAAAAGCTGCACATACGTGAAGTCACCGAGATGGCAGGTCGAGTGCGGTGGTTGCCCACCGACAGCCAAGAATCTGTAGGAATTACCCAATGAACTTATTTAGGATCAAATAATAACTGAACAGGAAAGTTTATAGGTCTTCCTGCCACACTGGGCTACAGTAGTAGACACGTCAGAACCAGATAACGCAAGAATGATACAATTCTTACACTTATTAAAAAAAACATTTCTAGCTACTCACATTTGCTACCAACCTCATAATAATATTTGGGCTAAAGTCCAAACATTTTACTCAATACACAGTCTTCACTTAAAGAATTATATTAAAACATGAGTTCAAGATTACACACAAAACACAAATAAAAAGGGGCTGCTCTTAAAATTATCATTAAAAAATACATTGTAACAACTTTATTATAGTTACAGGTTTGTACTAAAAAAAAATATATACATTAAATTACATTGTTTTAAACGGCATCTGATATCTTACGTAAACTTCACAGTAATAAAAAACACTCAACAAGCTTATAATGGGGCTTATTCACTAAACAGTTTTTAAGCATTAAGCTAGGCTGACTCTAAGACAAATAGGTAGACTAGACTGGCCGTCAAATTCTGTTTCAAAAACATTTAATCTGGCGTTAATGATGTTTTATGTAGGACCGCCATGCAGAAGAGATCCTGCTGGTACTGACACATTTATCATTTTTATTCTCTTTAAGTGAAATTTACCCAGCCCTGTGCCATGTATTTATAAGTATGCACAAAGCTGCAAGATGACTCTCCGTTCCATAACCTGGCTCACTATGCTTGTTCGGGGATCGTGTTATCCAGACATTTTAAGTCCTATTAATGGCTGTTTATAAAGCATTTCTAATAATGTATTTTACTTAGATAATTCAATACACAAATCAGCCCGTTTTCTCTTCTTTATACTATGGATTATTGTGAGTTTTAGGGCTATAAAGCATTAAGCGGCATGAACAGTCCCCTTAAGTCTGAAAGATAAAATGTTTTTTCTCCAGACTTCTCCTTTTTATCACTTCTACACGTAATTTGATTTTTTTTTTTGACCGAGAGCAAGTCTGATCTCTCAGAGGACTTTAATGTCCATATATTACATGATTACCGGTATATATATTAGGAATATATAAGTTGACCAGTCTAATATCGTTTTTTTTCTCACTTATGTTCTTGGCGGATTCCTTGCTATACAAACAGTAATTGTCTTTCTAGAGCGGAGCGGAGATCTCACCTGGAGGCCAGTTACAGACGGAGGTTTATTTAATTCTAGGCTGCTCGCTTCTGCCGTCACACCACATTCAATAGCATCCTGCAGGATCTTCAAAGACCGTAGAGTGGTCAGTTCCCTAAGGAAGCAGTTCACAGCTTATGTTTTCTACACATCACACACCGTATAATAAAAACTCATAAGAAAATTAATACAGGCATCTGAAGTTAATAAAAGAACCCAGCATACCTCCCAGCTATCCCTGGTTTAAGAAACAGTCCCTCACTGACATACACATCCATCTGTCCTTCTTGCTAACTCAGACGTTTCTCTTTTCTAGATCATCAACATTGTGTGTATCTTAGGGTTCTATAGCCATAAAAAATATTTGTATAAACAGATAACGTATTTATACATAACATTTTGTAAATAAAATACATTCTTCTTCTAAATGCCTTAGTTAAATAAATACAACCAATAGGTCTTGTTGAAGCCATGTCTCCCAAACACTCCTATAACCCAAACCTCTCTTTATAATACTCACAGTATAATTACACACAAGACCAACTAAATATCGAATTTTTAAACATCAGTTTAAAGTTGATTATGAGAATTTCAAGGCATATGACATCATAAGAGGTCTAGGGGCCCAAATTCCTGGATGTTACAGTATAAATAGTTAAAAAGCAGGTCACACGCAAGCAACATAAGGAGAGGTTGTCCAGTGCCAGCCTGGCCAGGATTTTTGGATATCCCTGCTTTAACACAGGTATCTTAATAAAATTACCTTCGAGACCTGCTGTAAGGGGGATAACCACTTTGGGTTTTGCTCTGTGCTATCTGAGATGGTAATGCATATATATATATATATATATATATATAATATATATATATTCATACAGGACTGATCAAACCCCAGGGGCCAGGTAGCTGGGCTACCAACGTTTTTACACCTGACTTCCAATTCATTTGTCTCTCAGTAATGGTGAAGTTTGAATTGTTCAGGTTCAACTATTCATTAGTGTAAGAAATATTTCAACATGACTCACCTCTTAGTGAACAAGGCCCTGAATTGCATCAAGCCCTGTAACTTTAGGGTGTAACCCCACCAGATCTCTCTCTCTTCCATCTGCATGCTTTCTGTGTCTCAAAACCATGTCCTTCTTTGAAGCTCTCAACCTTCTCATCTTGGCAGTAAGACAGAGAAGGCTTTGGTGCCCAGTTGTGTACATCTATAACACATCAAGTGTCAATCCCTTCTCCATGGAGCATTCTCAGAAAAACAATTCACATGATGATGTCATGAGGGCCAGGCTTACCTGTACTTCCACTTTAGCTGTTGTTGCACCCAAGAACCATCAGTCTGCAGTTTGAGACTCCAGGTGGCCCTAGAGAGAGCAGGATACATACAATGAACAGCCACAGGTGAGTACAAAGTTCTCTGAGCATGTCTGGGGGACACACTATGGTGCTGGGGGCCCTCACCTGCTTGTGGACAACCTCTTTGTTTGGAAGGACTGTAGGAGACATCCCCAGCAGGTACACCGCTGACTATATAACAATCATATATCATTATTGCAGGATAGTGGGGAACATGAGGTTAATTTTTTAGTTTAAGTTTCCACCTAATCAGTGACCAGGTGAGATGGATTTTGCTGATCCAGTAGCAATGATTTCTGTATAGACTAATAGGGAGTGGGTTAAAGAGAAAACATACTTTATAGTGAATATGTATATTTAAATAGATGTTTTGCAGCATAGAATGACTAACCTTTTGGCTTCAGGATCAGATTAAGGACCTTCAGTGGTAGCACTGGGGGGGGCTGATTTAGATCAATGCAGATAGCATTTTAATGAAAGTCCAAGGGGTTTATCAACTAAATGGTGAGTTACCATAACTGTATCTCCCTGTTGCTAGTGTATTGTCTCAGCCTTCCTGGGTTTGGAGGTCAATACAGGGGTGTAATGTTTACCACCCCCCCGGTGCAGAAAGGCTGCAAATCCTAGGCGTCTCTCTATAGCAGGGGTGTCCATTCTGCAGCCCTCTAGCTGCTGCAGGACTACATCTCCCATACTCCTCTGCCAGCTGAAAGAGCATTATGGGAGATGTAGTCCTGCAGTAGCTGGAGGGCCGCAGGTTGGACACCCCTGCTCTATAGGCTTCTTGATGCACAGTTGTATTCTTGGATTCTGGCACTAATGACATCTGCTGCTAATGAAATTTGTAATTATTTATTACCAGGTGTGTGTGTAAGCTGTTAAAATATCACAGGCTTATTTATGTGAAAAATTGGCACCTAGGTTTTATTGGCTCCATAATATAACCGCACGTAATTGAGTTATAATTTCACACGAGTGGAACAGCATATTCAGATCCACAATAGGATAGATAGACGGGGGGATCCTAATATTTGGTGTTATACGCCTCTGCGTACAGACTGCGGTAACCTGAAATCCTTCACCTTGTCTATAATAATTTACTACTTTTTATAATAAAAACATTAAGCAAGGCAAGGGCAGCCTTTCAGCATAGCGGTGGTTGCCATCTGTCAACGCGTAGATACGTAGGCTTGTGTTTAAGCCCCACAACAACTTCTTTTGCCACCAAGTACTTTGAGTTTCCAAAAGAAGGGTTGAACAGCTCTGCCGAGGACATACTGAACACTCAACTCTCGAGGAAGAGTGTTAGCAAGAACCAAGCTGGTTCAAACACCGTCGCATTTATATTTTGGTCCAAATCCATATATATAGACATAGATATAGAGAAGAACTTTCCTTCCGAGGCACGCAAGTCCTGCACCAGTCAGCCTCCATCCATCCATCATGGTAATGGCCAACCTCTTCCTCATCTTGTTGTCATAGTAACAAAATTAAAGCTCCATTTTGATTCTTGGCATTATCACTTGTATTGTGCACCATCTTGCCCTCGCAAACCACTAGTGTTTTGGGACACTTTATGCAATATATACATAAAATTTATCTTTAGCAGAAGAAATAAAGCTACATCTTTAAATTATTCCCCAGCCTCCTTCCATAAGTGCTGGATAAAGTCACAGCTGGTAGCAAATCCATTATTCTAATGACCCAAAGCAATTAAGAGCAATTGATTTGTTAAAAGCTTGTTAGCGCATGCTGCAGAATTAGGGGGAAGCGCACCCTACTGTGTAAGTGAATTTTCGGGGTGGTGCGCCCTGCTGATCAGCCGAGCAGCGTGTTTGGGGCAGACGTGGCTTTATAAGTCTTCCTGTTTTACATTTTTATGATATTTTGCTTATAATCCACAATATGGCTCTGAAGTGGTGTCTTGCATTATGGGATTCTGTAAGCAATAGTGTTCAGTTTCACAGCTAGAACCAGAAATAAATGCTCTTGACTTTACATTAGTAATCAGGTTTGGAAAAAGACATGGAATCGGGCATCCTGCAAGCACTGGACCAATCGCAAAGGGCTTCGGCTATAGGATGCCTGTTGGAGAAGCCAATGGTAGTCAATAGCTCTTACTGGTGGTGGTCTATCACACAATGGAGTCAAGCACGTTATAGATGGTCTGCATAAAATGGCCGAAATGGCAACACCACTGCAGGTTGACTACATGGCATGTATCTGTTTAAAGACGCATGATATGTTAGAACCCAGGGACAGGCAACAAAACACCCAGTTTCCATAGGGACATGACCTCCTACATGCCTTGTCATAGACACTTTGTTTACCCCAACCTCTCCTTCAGGAAAGGATCTCTATGAAGAGTGAGGGTTGTTCAATGATTTAGTCTCCCATCTTCTCAATTTTGTAAATACCATGGTTATTTATGAAGATATTTGGGGTTATTTTCTTTAATTCGGTATTTATTTTGAAACCAAGAAGCTCGGCTCACCATATTAATGGCCCATTATGTCCCTATTGTATGAGAAACCCACCATGTTGGCACCTCTTAAAGGAGCGATAATGTCTACAAAAATTTTCTGTAATGTTATTGCTCTCAGTCTTGTAGAGGTCTTGTGATAGTCATATCGTTGTCTCTGCCAATTAGCATATTCTGCAAATGGTGGAACGCTGCACTGAAGATGGGATGTCAGAGGCAGCTATCATTTTAGCAGTTGCTAAATCCTTTTCCAAAAAAAATGCTATTCTGATGCCAAAAGGCTTAAGATGATGATTGCTTGATATATACTGCTGTACCTTATCAACTCACAATGTCTTGGGGCGTCTATGAACATTTTATTTTCTCACACCTCCTCTATTAAGGGCCGCTGGTACTCATAATCGAATCAGTGAAGCTATACACTGAAATATTATCTTTTGAAATGCGGCTGAGGACACAAATGTGGTTATGGAACCTCTTATCAGCAGGACCGCGCATGTAGATTGACATTGGATCACTAGGGGCTGGTTCTGGTTGAGATAAATTTGAGACTGCCTCGCAGTTGTTGTTGTGAACTTACTTTAAAATCACTCCCCACACACTACCACTCAATTAATGCACACATCATATAAGATTGAGTTATGGAATTTTTTTTGTAATATATTACAGCTATCTTTACAGACATATATTTTTGATATTTATGTTTATAGTAAACTATAACTATGGAAGACCAAGTTGGTAGCTTTTTGACAACAGAATGAAACAAGATTGATATGCAGATATTGACATTAAATCAAGAAAGAACCACACAAGTGAGGGTCCCCGGGTCAGTTTCTTCTGGAAGGAGAGCTGTGTGTGGCCATGCCCACTGCTTGCCCATGGTCCACCCACCCCCCACACAGTTGCCTCCCTCTAAGAGCTGACGGGAACTAGTCCCACCCCAGAGGAGCTCTTGGTACCCTACCATACCCCTGATATGTCCGTGATAAGTCCCACCATGCCACATACAGCTATTCACCCTGCTCTTGAGAAGCACCCAACTAAATTGAAATCTAACAGTCTCTATATTGTATTTGAACTCAATTTCTTATGTAGGGCCTTGATAAATGTATCAAATATAGAAGGTTTGAAGAAAAAAACCTTGAACGTAGTATCTACACATTTTTATACCATGATTTGAGAGAGGCCAGTATCTAATCTGGAGATACACTTTGCTCAGTATACTTAGCAAGGGAAATAAAGTATTCTATATATTTATGTTTCTCCTAATGTTTCTGCCCACCTGTTCATTTCCTCGGAGAGACTCGGGGAGCATGAACATTGCTTCCATTAAATATAGTTCACATCAGCGTGATTTATGCACCTTTTTATTTACACAGCTACTTCTTGGCACGGCTGTCGACCTCTGGAAAATTTTTATGCAAAGTAGCTTAGACATTTTTTCTCTGGATTTCCAAAATACCTTTACAAAATCCCCACAATGCAGTTAAGACTAGATGTTGGCAGCCAAGACCAACAATAATTTATCATTGAAGAAGAAAAAAAAAAGTTTCCAAAGAGCAAGAACAAGGGGTGACCTTGAGGGTTCTGGGGGGGGGGTTAATGCAACACCGTGCTTTCTCCTTGTGCAAGCAGCGTAAGCAGGTCTCCAGCTGCCATAGATTTCCTCCTATCTGAGCAGAGAATCGCCTTCGCTTCTCTTGCAGTTAGATGGGGAGGAACCGGACAGAAAATCCAATTATAGAAACCTTCCAGGGCCAAGAAGTTAAAAAGCGCAGGTCAGAATCTGCGCACCCAACGTGACATGTTTATTTTCTGAAGGTGTCTGCTTCACGATGTACAATACAGGATCTGATCTGTCATACTGTATAAAATAGAATCCCCGATATATATTAAAGTATCTCAAATAGCTGCACTCCTATCCCAAGGGGGGATTCTTGAGATAAAACCCATAAAAACCTATAAAAGGATCACACAGCGGATCCAGTCTCATTGTAAGTGCTTCCAAAAGTCATTGTTACTCTAGACAGTCTGACTGTATATAGAACCGCAAGTAAAAGAGAAAAGCTTCAGATAGTGTCTTAAAACCTTGTAATCAGAAAGGGCCCGCTTGCCCTCATTGCCAGCCCTCCCTAATTTACCCACATAAGGAAACCTTACAGCAAAATATTATTATAAAGAGAATATCAAACAAAATATTTCCATAATATTTCAAAATGGACACTTTTTTTTTAATTGAGATTTTTTTGGTGACTTTTTGAGCTATTGAGGGTTTTTGTAACTGAGCCTCGACATTTACAGCAAAAATGTTTTGAATTGACATAGTTTAATATATAAGCGCATTCCGGATGTTTCTATACAAATTATTTAGGGCTGTAGAACCCTGTGATAGAGCCCTGCGCTGGACTGCTTTTTTAAATCCGCCCCCTGCTGATTTTTTTTGCCGCTCCCGCAATGTGGGTGTTCCGCTCCCGCCACATTTGTGGCCAATCAAGCCTTACCTGAACTGCAGATTTCCCGCGCAGTCCTGCAAGGCTGCCCTCGAGTTGCTCCCTCACAGCGTCTCTTCTCTAGCTCCGCCCAGGAACTAGGCGGAGTCACGGGAAGGGACCTCACGTCACGTGACTCAGTTTTGGGCGAAGCAAGACGAGACACGCTGTAAGGGAGCAGCGAGAAGGCAGCCTTGCAGGATTACCGGGACCCGCAGGTACAGCGCCTGACCGCACGCAACCCCAGCAAGACCGCCCAAAAGTTTTTTTTTGGCCTCCCAATGCAGTCCTCTACCCTGTGATACTCCTCATATTCCGCAATAATTCTGAGTGCCTAGACAAGAGAGAAATGGGGATGAGGGCTAAGGAATTTTGCCCACAAAAGAAGGACCCTCGTAGGTACGTCTAAACCGTAAGGGGCTTTCCTTTTTTTGGAGTAGAGGCAGACATTAGGATGAGTTTTTCTGTAGTGTGCCGGAACCGCTACGTTGATCCTCCAGTTGACCTGTATGCGATTGTAAAAGTTGACATTGAGCCTGTTGCTAGTACTAATTGAATTACACCTGGGCCAGTAATGATGTTAAGTGCCATCTATTTTCATATTTCTGGACAAGGACATACCAGCTTCATAAAAACTGACATTTTCCTTCCAGGAAACAAACCGTACTCCGGTTTACGGGTGACATCTCAAGGCCCTATTAACGTGTTTATTTATTGTAACCTGCCTAAACATCAACTGAACTGAGCATCTGTTACCTGTGATTGAAAGTATACGTGATGGTTGTTCATTTTTCTTTCTTTCTTTTTTTTTTAATGTATTAATTCTTACAAAAATTACTGTCACCGTCGGATAACTTGGTGCCCAGCATAAACCTAAAGACAGGGCCGCCCTGCCCCATGCGTCTTGCATTGTCTTGCCCCACTTGGCCCCAAAGTTCAGAAAGGGGCTTGAATCCCCAGAAAGATGCCACCTGGGCACCAAAGCCTTCAAGGACCTGGACATGGGTTGCAGGCCATGAGGGCCAATGAGGAAGCTCCCCTGGTTCCCTGGGCCCTATACGCAGGAACCGGTTGTATGCCCTAACTGCGGCCCTGGTACTGAATAAACGCCCGTGACTTTTTTTTCCCTGTAATTTCTAGGTTTCCGAATAGAAACGTACCCACCAGACTACAAAGGCCCCAGGAAAAGCTAACCCAATAAAAAAATCTTTGTTCAGCAAATACATTTACAAATCTAAGCTTTCTATGCGAAGAGAAGCCATGCCTGTTACGCTTAACCCCTTAAGGACAATGGGCAGTCCCTAAACACTTGAAAACAATGCATTTTGAGCCCGTACATGTACGGGCTTTGTCATTAAGGGGTTAACTACTACAGCTAAAGAAACGGACCTTTTAGAGCATCTAACGGCGTCTTAGATTGCTGGGCCAGAGCTTGAAGCTGATTTAGAAGCATCTCGCCGATAGAGCGAATGTTTTCCGGGGACATAACAGTATTGGTTTAGTGTTTATTGCATTCTTCATCGAGGGCAGTAATTCCGGCTCTGGCAAAGGTGTTATTAACCTCATATTGCAGCCCGAAACATGCAATGTCGCTGTCAATAACTGTGAAGGAGTGATATTGATAACCGCGCGGAATCACCATGGCCGTTCAGGCATGAAATAAAGCAGGTCGCTCTCCGGGACTTTCTAATTCTGCCTACATTCAATCTGATTTTATGTTTCTTTGCATAATAAAATTGAGCATTTTGTGGCCGGGAAAGGTAAACTGTACATATATATCCTCTTCTGTATTATATAATATTTCTGGGGGAAAAAATAGCAATTTACTTTTTATGATTTCGAGTGGATTTTTCAATAGCCTTCCCTTATACAGTAAGTGGCGTCATTTTAATTACAGAAGACCGGCCATGTATAGTATTACCTGTATTAAAATATTTATAGGAAATAATGTTTTTATTTATGATTGTGCATTAACCTACAAATTCACATTCCATCGGAATATCTTTCATTGTGTGTTTTAGCATGTTTTTTTTTTTTCACGGTAATTAAAAGGCTGGTGAGATGTTTTTCCTTATCTTCCCTGCCCGCTGGCTCTATAATATCTGATATCCTTTTTTTTTGTTCATTGATTTTCTATTGGCCTCACTTTTAGTTACTCTTCACATTGACATACCGGGTGTTATTCACTAAACCAGAGTTATATTTTTTCTTTTCTTTTTCATTGAAGAACGAGGTTGAATAGACATGAGTAACTACTAATGTGGGAGAAAATCCTGTTATAAAAGGCAACGCCGCTAGGAAACGGTTATTTAAATATTATCCCACTTTATATGGCTATTCATAAGCAAATCATTAAGTGGCTTCTAAAAATATCATATTTTTTTTTTCAATCTACATAAATGTGTCCGGTCTTGTAGGTTGGTAGCGTGGAACTGACTTTACCTACTGGAATGCTGTGTTCTGGTTTAATTTACTGAGAATGTAATTGTGTGATAAATAATTCATTTAGAATGTGACATCATAAAGTCAGATTTATCTTCCTGGAGTATTCTCCTCTATAGTAATATAGGGATCCGAAGGCTATGTGGGAGTTATGAGGTTCTGCTAAATTAACATTTTTGGGGTACATCTTATATCTATGGCATATGGTTAATTTTTAATATATAAGAACTTTACAAACCAGCTCTTAATTATGATTTGTCTGCAGAGGCATCTCTAGTCTCCTATAACGCAACCTATCGTAACCATTCTTGTGACATCACCATTTTTAATTATTCTTATTCAGCTGTATGTTTGGCAGGCCATCTATCGTATCCATTTATCTGTACCTTACTTCTCTTTCATTACAAACACAGTCTTCACCCTGAGAGTAAGTCTGTAGCCTATCTGCATGGAATGGGATATAAATATTTCAAGCGATATTCCCTTTTATTAGAAACCGCGGGAACGATGATCTGCACTGTGTCATCCTAAGGATATCTCTTATTAAGAAGGAAAAGTATATTCTATTTGTAGAATATTATGGGTTATTCTATAATGTATGGGTGCCTTCTCAAATCAAAGCTTTTAATCTTTTTTCCCTGCAAGCTTACCGTGTTTTAACTTCTAAAACAAGTCCAAGAACCAAATAAATGGAGTGATTTGTGGTAGCGTTGTCCCTCAGCAGCTAAACCATGACCATAGAATTCAAACCCATCCAAAAAGGCTTTATTTGAGTCTGGATTTCTTTCTCACTACATTCTGTTTTAAGGTTTGGTTTGTGGAAAGTAAGTCAGAGACACTATGTATCCCTAAAGTGGGCAGAATTACTGCAGATTTTGAGGAGCATAAGAAAGCGGTATCTTGCCAAGCAACTCAGAATCTTTATAAAACATAAGTTTCACCAAGCATTCTGTGCCATGTGCTTTTTTGATTTCCTATTGCTCGTCATAATGTGTTTTAGTCTTAAATGTGACTGCCCTCAATGTTAGATGGAGTTATGGACAATGCTCCTGTGATCTTACAGTTGTCCCTTACTCATGCCCTATCATAGCACATAGATCGGACCCAGACGGCTGTAAATTGGTCAATGGGATGCTGTAGGGTAGATTAGCTGTTCAAAAGGTGATGTTCATACTGGGGTTGGAAGTTAAGAACCTCGTTAGGCAATAACACCTGCTGGTTTTGCCATACAAAATGGTGGAGTCCAGTTGTTGACCAGCTTTACTGGTTAATCTGCAGTCTTCTCATATCATCTATATGGAAGCCAGTTGTCAGACACTAAGCCTACCTACATATTCTTCTCGATTGATCCCATTACGATTGGCCACATCTTGGTGCCATTGGAACAAATTGCAGTTTTCTTGCAATCACCATGGTCTGGAGGTTATTGGGTTAGCAGAAAAACACAGAAAGATGTTCGTTTTACTACTAGCATCTGTTGCCTTGGACATTTCTGTCCTGTAGCTATACCCACATAACGTCAGCTGTCTGCCAGCTCAAATGCCGATGGTGCTTTTAAATTGGGTAACAAAGATCCAACCCCAAAAGTGACCATAGGCTGATGGGCAATGCAAGGCATAGCTGGGGGATGCATATACTTTGAGGTGCGTTATTTTCTTTAATGTATATTCTTGAATGCCAAATACTCCATGCTCTTAGTGCTAAAATTGTGCAGTCAGCATCGCAATTCTTATATTCTAATGGTGAATCACCTGTAGTTGAGAAAAATCTACTTTTTTTTTTTTGTATAGTTTTGATTCATTCTACAGAAAAAGAACTATATGTGAAATAAAATCATGTAGGGAGCTCCAGGGACAAGTTTAATGGCAATTAAAATAATAATACGCATTTTGAAAATGGATAAGTGGCAGTTGATAAACACAAATACTTAAGTAAACTTATCCTTTTGTGGTTTTCCACCCCGAAATCCTTGTGTCTCCTCTGGGGAAGCTGCAGGTACACCAGCGTCAAGCATAGAAAATCTTGCACACCGGCCAAAAACCCTGAGTGTCTTTTGGTTTTATTTTTGCTTCCCAGACAGCGTCTAGAAATAATCACAAAAATGTAACGCACAATAGAGGGGTGGAATTAGCATATATAATGCATAATCTTTATTAGCAGAGGGAGTTCCGAATTCAGATTCTCAGGGATGCGTGCAGAATATATTAGTGTTAAAGGTGAATGGAGCCTCAACGGATAATTATACCAAATAATTATACAACCCCTGCAGTGCTGCTCTTGCACCTCGCATATCCTTTCTCTGTATATGTCCCCCTTCTCCCCCCCCCCATTTATATTTTATTCTACAGTCTTTATTTAACTTTATTGGTGGAAGAATGCGTGTCTACATAAGGTTTAGGTGGGGTAGGTTTCGGTAGATAGATTTGTAAATACTTATGCTGAAAGGAATGATAAAAAAAAACTATAGCTGCTACTAGACTATAATTCCCATCATGCGGGTTGTGATAATCAGACTTTCGAATAAGCTATGCCACTTGACCTTGTGTCAAGAATGTTGACGAAGGAAGTAGACCTTATATACCATGATATATTGACCAACACATAACAAGACAAACCATATGCATGGAATATCGATACATATGTGATGTTTCAAACGAAAGTGTTAATTTAATGCCAAATCCCCCTGTTTCTAGCGGTGCGCTTAACATGTAATATTCCCTTTAATGCGGTCTTGATAAATGAACACTTACAGTTACTGAAAAGATCCTTAAGACATCTTGGGTTTGAGACAAGCTGACTGCTTTTCTTTCTTTTTTTATTGTATATCTTTTTAATACATTACCATTTCACAATTCAAAGTAGATCTTTAATCAAGTGGCAACTTGTAGATACCCTACCAATAAGTGATTTTCATTTTAATGGGGCACACAAGCTATCGGGTGCATAGAACAGCTGAGAATTCATTATACATTTTTCTCATGTCCCTCTTGCCAATTTATTGGGGATTCTAAAGATTTCAATCAGTGCTTTCCTTCTACTGATTGGTTGCTTGAAGCAGCCAATCGGTGGAGGGGGCATTCTGCCGAAGTGCTTTCATATGCAGTCATCGTTCACGGACCATCCTGGGACACCGATCTGTCCCTTTAAACCTTTCCCCTTGAAAACATGGACATTTAAACATGTTAACACTTGGCATGAAGCTACCAACTGGAAAGGGTATGAATGGACCAATCAAGCATGCCTAGGGTAGAGGATACTAGAAGAACCCAACAAAAGGCTTTCAATGCATAAACTGTTACATTTAGCTGTTAGTCTGTCTTTGTAGTGGCAGCTGGAGGGCTCCGTCTCATAGCTTCCCGTTCTTACCATTCCGATACTTTGTAACACTTTGTGTTTGCAAGATATTATGTCTGTGACACTGCTTGTCGCACTTAAGCAGGAGAGCGTTTCATCTACACACGTTACAGGCGACCCACCATCACCCTCTGCCCAGTAATTGGCATTCCCGGCCACACGCTGATACAGATCCTGGTTTAAGGAGGACATTGCACGCCCAAGGCTGCATCTTTACATTACTGCCGCACCATTTAAACATATTACATTAAGACATTATCTCGGATAATTTGGGATCATTTCCATCAACTGACTGTTGCTGGTAGGAAACGGGAAATAATAAGGGATCTGAAAGAGGAGGATACAGAGATGACCGCAGTGTTTAACTATTACACTTGAAACCTCCAGGGCCGGACTGGCCAACGGGCACACTGACAGTGTACCCCACATTCACCCACACTCTGCTGCCTAGTGGGCTTGCTACATGGGCATAAAAACGTATCGTGCGGGTGGATCCTTTGTCATTGCTGGTCTGGTACTGATATCTCCTCCGGTTAAATTAAGCAAACTTTTTTCCCCTGTAACCTCCCGTTCTTCCTTATTTATATCCCTCCAGTGGTGTCATCTGTGCTAGGGTGACAGGTCCACAGAGGTGGGAAGATCGCTCTATGTTGCCATCAGGCTCTCCACTGGGCCAGTAAGGGAGTCATCTGCCCTGTAACCGGCCCATTTACACTATGGAAGTCCTAACCTTCCTTACTGTTTCCTATCCTGTGCCACGTGTCCTGCCCTGGGTCAGACCTAGGATAGCACCCCATATATACACCACTATATCCTTCCATTTAACCCCTTCCTATAACTGCTCCTGATGCTCCATAAAACCCCATCTCATCTACTTCTTGGAGAAACCTGTTGGGATTTTCACGATATCATTATCTTCTCTTAGTCTTGTCGTCCCTAACCACGCGATTCATGTTAAAGCCTATATGCTGAGGTTTCTCTGTGCACATTTCTGGATAGGACTTAACTGGCAGTAAAGGAATTAATGAACTCTTTTCAGTTGTATTAATTGCCTGCGCTCATAAACGTTTGTTTTATATGCAGTGGGCTTATATTCTGGTAATATATCTCCATTGACCCATTTAGTAACAAAGAGTGCATTGCCTGACAATGAAGGAGTTAATTAATCAATTTTATGTTATTGTTATCGTCCCCCAGTGGCACATGTGTGGTGTTTATTGTGAAGTTAATTGCTTTTCGTGTGATAGAATGCGGCAGTTGGTGGCGTGTTTTGGGGTGATCTTTTATACATGCACTGGGTTTAGTGTTTCTGTGTGTTTGGATTATACCGTACCAACCCTTACAGGGTAATTATTATCCCCTGATTAATGTCCTCCCTTTAAATACGTGTTCCTATCTGTAACTCACTTCTAGATCTGCTACCCTGCCATATTCTCTGAAGGTATAAGTTACATGGAGAAAAAATGGGTGGGGGAGTAAATTGATACATCTTCTGCATCTTCTGTGATTCCATACCCTGTATTGTAGACACTTGGAGGTCTTGCTATCGGTGTTTGATGGAGCTAATTTCTGGCAGAAAAAGAACAAAATATTCCAGGCATGCCCTACAAAGCTCATCACAAGTCAGCTTCCCTCCATCCTTACCTACAATACTGATTTAATTGTTCCATGTGGACAAACCTTCATCAATTACTTCTGTTTCATTCCTAACTTCTTCACCGAAGGTCGGGTGCAGAAAAATTGGACGTTGGGTAACGTTTCCAGTAGGAAATGAGTTTAAGTCTAAATCCAAATCTTGTGATTCGTTGAGTCCTGCTAGTCCAGATAATCCTTTAATTCTACTGAGACTCAATTTACAATGAATCGACACTGTTTTATGTAATTCTATGTCTTGCGTTGTGGACTCCTGGAATTTTGGCTGTCCCTGTTGGGTCAGGCTACTTTCTGATTCAAAAATCTGACCGAAGAAGAGAAATAGTGGTCACCCCCCCTCAGAGGCTTGCTGGCAATTGCCCTGGTGCGGTCACAATTCTTTGTGCATGGGTAGCCCTTGGGGAAGGGGAAACTTGGCTACACTTGGCCACCACCCTAAAGTGCAGTTCTCATGATGAATTCCTTCTGCCTCATCCTTATGCCTTCTGATGAAATTATAAGATCCCAATGCTTCAACTCATCTATAAGGCTCTCTTCTGGCAACTATAAGGAATTTCCAATTTCATTTCTGCTTCTTTTAGCTCAAGAGTACTTGTCCTGTGTTACAAGAACCCACCGAGGAACACCTTTTTAGGGTTATGGGGTAATTTTATATTGCCATATGCCAACAATATTTGGCAGTATCCCATTTCCAATAGAGTTGTTGCTTGAAGATAAATGTGTTTGTAGGCTGGGAGACGTTTTAAAGAACTGTAAAGAAGTCCGTTGTGTGTATTGGTCCAGAATGCTGACCCTAATAATACTAATGTGAATAAATTAAGTTATAATAGCCAATTTCAGGCAGCCTTAGGGTCATAGAAACACCATAGGATGTCACGCTGAGCTGACATGTTGATGTTGTTATAGCGTGGTGTTTATCCTACTGTTTTGTAGCATTTTTGTAGCATTATTAGCATTGTTGCTTATTTAGAAAATATAGAAATAATGTTCAACAGGCTTTCAGAAATACAAGTATGGTTCTCGCTCCTAGATGAATAAGAATATGATTTTATTTTTTTGTTTGCACCTTTAGGGCCTCTGTCTCCTCCTGAGTTCCTCTTCTTGGGCTGTGTTTATTCATCTGTATGTGTTAATGAGCTAAATACAAAGTACTGTTTGAAAATGATCTGATAATGGTGGTGATTAGGGAAAATGGGATTAGAGATTAATGCAAGTATTTAGTATAGCAGCCGGATACTATCATCAAGCCGTGGGCTGTAATATACAGGTGGGAAGCAGTGGGCTCGTACAGATGGGCAAACGCTAATTAGCAAATAGCAGGGTACCTGACATTTTCAATGGGGCTTCCTTGTTCCTTTCGTGCGCACAGATTGCCGTCACTCAGTCTTGATGACCAGACGGACCACAGACTTCTGATGATGTGAACCTGGTGGCATTCATAAAGCTAGGTGAGCCAGGTCATCAAAAGTGGAAGGAGGACTAAATTGTTTCCTATCCATTGATAGGTTTCCCTTTTTGATATTTGGTAGGAGAGTTTGGATCAGCTTGTGTTTCCTTTGCCAATCTGAGCCTGGGTTAGCCCAATCCTGGCTCCTATCCTTCCATGGTAGGCCAGTATAAATACAGAACGTGAAAGAAATCATGCTTATGTTTGGACCTCCCAGGCTTTCTTAAATTCTCTCGTCCTGCCTGCTCTCACCAATCTGTTGGTTTGAAAAGGATTACCTACATGATAAAACAAGCCCTCCTTACTGCCTAGGTACTCTGCAGCTTCTACATCCCAAGAAGTTTTTAATATTATTGCAGTGCCTACCTTTGCCACCTCAACTGGGAAGCCAGTTCATAAAACCAACACCGTTTGCAGTAAGCTAGAGGTAATTATTGTCATGACCCGAATGCCTTGAGTGGTGTTGCGTTCCGATGCCTTCATCTAAAATACACTTTCCCACCTGATCAATTATTTGGTTGAATCTTTTAAATGTTACAATTCCCTAAATGGAACCTTTCAATTGGGACCGAGATTGTACGGCAGACTGCTGAAATGTAATATACTAAACGTCGGTCTCTGACACGGTTAATCATTTACAGTCACAGGGGTAGCCCCAAGATAATTGGCAGTGGGTCGCTTTGCTCTCTCTCGAAGTTGTTATCCTCTTGTAAAGGTTATTGATCGCTGGAAGCCGCAGGGATGCGGAAACTGTAACAAGACACACACAGGTTACTTTCGTTCTCTCTCGCTCTACGGTTCTGTTTAATTCCCAGTTTCTAAGACGATTGATGATTTGTATCGAGGCTTACATCAGGGCACCGGAGCCACAGATCAAAAATGGTGGATTCTACAACAAATTGGATGCGGCCTTTTTTCTAGGATTCTGATCTAGTGGTTAACCTATACAGGCAGATTATTGGTTTAGTGTTTAACCCTTCCTCAATATATTGCAGCTCTTCTTGTAGGGTAGTGTCGCTGAGTGTTCATCAGAAAATCCACAGAGAATACCCCCAAAAAAGTACTTTACTTCACATCGGCTCAACCAGTATTACTTTAGTATTAAAGAATTAAATAAACACACAAATATATATTTGTTTATGGTGATTTGATGTCTTTTTGAAGGTGCCCAGAAGTAATAGGGTTACCCCAGTTAGTGCTATTCGACTGAGTGTAGCAGTAAGTCGCTCAGCCTAGGGAAATTGTATATCCCTCTCTTCTTAAGGAGGATTGTCACTAGATGCTACCATTTTTTATGTTTACCATTTCTTATGGTGACTGTGGACCTCCAACATGGGTTACCTTGCACTTATTACCTTGGTCATATTTTTTTTAAACATAGACTTTGACAGCAAATGAGACACATTCAGCTGTTGACATACCTGGGATCTCTCCGGGTTTAATCCATAGAACTCCAGGAGAAGCACCACTTCTCCGGGTCAACATCTGAATTCTCGGGGTCGCAAGAGTGGTGTCTCGACAGGCCCCACTCCCTGCCCATTTCCCCCTTTAAAATGGGGGTGTTTCCCCAACGTCAGCGGGAACCCCTCCCGACGTCCTGCAATGGCAGGCTCCGGATACCCGGGAACCCAGAAGTTCCAAGCTATGGTCATGGGTCTCATCTTAGATTCAGGAGCCATGCGCCTATCCCATGCATACTTAAGTCCCCCCCACTAGATTAACCTCTACCACTTCTGCTATGAGGCTGTTCCACTGTCTACTTATTTTTATTTTAGTTTGAGTCTAACCAGGGCTCCAGACTCAGAAGCTAGGTAGCCGTGACTCCTAAGTTTTCTGTTAGTGCCTAGCCTCTGATTATTTGGATATCTATGGGACATACGCATACATGGTTTCTAAAAAGATGCCAGGCTGGCTCATAAGCCTGAAAGGCACTTAAATTCTAAATACGTAAATATGTTGGTGTCGCCATTTTGATTTTGAAATCTTACCACCGACGGCATGGGTGTTGGTGGAATTTGAAATGAGACGATAACTGCTAGCAGGATCCTGACCCAGCTCATAAGATCCAGCATAGTTATTGAAAATGAATAGTATTGGCAAGAAACCGGATAGAATTTCTGCTGCCCCCCCATTTCCATACATGCACAATTTGCTCTCCATTTTATGTAAATAATATCTCAGCTGCGTGTTCAGAGACGGGTGAGATAAACTATTTCATTTTCCGAAGTGTTCTCTTGGCAACGGAGGCTAAAACACAGCTGTAGATTCTGCCCAAGCTTTCATTAACCCAAGAACTCTGCAATTAAAAG
This sequence comes from Spea multiplicata, assembly GCA_009364415.1. NCBI lineage: Eukaryota > Metazoa > Chordata > Amphibia > Anura > Pelobatidae > Spea > Spea multiplicata. The sequence goes on along the minus strand of VKOC01016716.1, from coordinate 25,776 downwards.
AAAAACAAGCCAATTAAGGCAGTAATTTCCTCCAAGAACTCGATTTGACAATTGTCCTCTCAGCTGTCCTTAAGGAAAGTTGGGAGAATGAAAAAGGAGATTATAAATCCTGCCTCTTCAAAGGCACTTTACCTAATATTTTGTGTTTGGAGACCAAAAAATAAAATAATGATGATGAATACGATGTTGGAATTTTGAATCTAAAAGATTAACCTGTTAAATAGAAAGGAAGCTGAAATACATTGTTTATAGAAACTGGTGGAATTGCATGGATGGTTTACACAGAAACATAGAAGTGATTATAAGGAGAGGACGTATGGAGCAATAAAAGAAGATAGGGGGGGTATATAGAACAACAGGAGGGTTTATCTAGAAACACAGAATTTGATGGCAGTTAAGAACCATTTGGACCATCTAGACTGCCCACTCTTTCTACTTCAAAGACTCAAACCTTTGGTCATGTCTTATATCAAAGGTATCCATATTCCTGTCCAATGTTTAAATTCCCTTACTGTATTAACCTCTACTACTTCTGCTGTGAGGCTGTTGCACTTATACACTACCCTCTCTGACCCCTAAGTTTTAGACCATAGCCTTTTATATGTAGTAGAGTTTTAGGCAAGGGTTATATACATACCTGGCTCTGGCTACCCAGAGCCTACCCTTTCTGGGCGCGGCCAGGACTACCTGCTGACATTGGTGGCCAGTCCTGCTGATGTTGTGGGACCCCCCCCCCATTTAAGAGGGTAGTAGGTGGGAAGTGGGGCATGTCAGGACCCAGATGATTTGGGTGTCCAATCGGAGAAACCGTACTTCTCTTGAGTCTCTGGATTTCCCAAGTATGGCTATATATGAAGCTGTAAGAAGAGTTATAGGATTACGTAAAGTTATAGACGACATTAGAGAAGATCTGGTGGTGTTCTTCTCGTGTCCGGATCAAAGTGAAAGTATGCGCAATAAAAATGCGTATTTTTCACATTATAAGCACGGTGTTCAGAAATATCAGCAGCACCCATCAACAGGTCAATATGCGTCTTAAGGTACCTAATAATCAAACATAACTCTGTTTGACCTACAGCACGGCTGCTGCACATATAGTCAATAATAGCTATTTTTACCGCTCTGTATGGATGTTTTATTAGTCCTGTAGTTCCAAGCTGGCTAATAAGCCAAGGATCCAGAAAGTTCCCAGGGATGCTAACCAGATATTTTCACAGAAATTGACACATGCCTAGAAGAACCTGTGTTGAGTCATCAAAGGGGTTTTAAAGGGTTAACTATGCCCAGTTTTGAAGGATCACAGAAAACATGACTCTTTTAGTGCCGATTGTCTTCTATTTATAAAGGTCCCTTTTTCCGTAGAATAGTTGGCTATTGCTCCACAAAGATGAACAACGCTGCAGTGGAAGGGTTAACTCTTTGTGTCCTTAGGGGTAAGCTGTCCCTTTTTTGGCAGAGACAATTTAAATGCTCAACAGATTGACGTATTTATATGTATCTATGATGTGCACATCTTACCCCGCTGTGGCTCTGTTCCAAGCATACTCCAAATCTCTAAGCACTGCCGCAGCTCCAAATGAACCACCGTGCTGGAATTATACGGCCCCCGAGTCAGGCTTTCTCTTCTCCCTTTTATTGTGTTTTTTTTTTCTTTTTATTTTGTTTTCTTCTTAAGCATTTAAGCATGTTCATTAACATTTTCCCAAGAAATGCCAGAACAAAAGGCCAAGCGCTGAAGCTCGGAGGCATTCATCTCATTGAGGACGTTTCCGTACAGGAAGGGTGGCAGATACGTGGCGGACTCTCCAATTAGGTGTGGCAGAAGCTAGGGCAAAGTTGAACAAATCCATCTGTCTACTGTGGAACGCGTCTACAAATATATGCTACATTTTTAATATTTTAAAGCAGGCTATCAGTGGCATTCTGCACGGGGCAAAGGTTTCCGGTGTTCACCTTTCCAATAAATAACAAGAGTGACTGGAGAACTGGAGAAGCGTCTCTTGGACTCCCCTGACCGGCCCTGGGAGCTGTAAAATCAATGGAGGTTTTAACTCTTGTGTGACCGACTTGTGTCCTACCCTCCGACACAGCTGTCTCGGTTTGGACACCTGAAAAGTTGCGGGGTATGTCCATTGGAACCACCCCTGGAAGAAAATAACTGCAAAGGCATCGATCATCAAAGGCAGACTGATAAATACATTTGAGATTTTCCTATCCGAATTATAATAGTAAATAAATAAAAATAAACGTCTCCGAAAACCTCATTTCAGGGAACACGTCCAAACAGTCTGAAGGCTAAATCAAATTACTGCATTGCCTGAATTTCACTTGAACAGTGGCCAGGTTTTACTTGAATTCCGGCCCATAGACAATAAATCAAAAAACATATAACTGTGTAAATAGGTACAATTTTTAGATTTGTCCTGGAGATAAAATGGAGGGTGGAATAATGAGATAGTTCTAAAGAAGAAGAAAAAAAAAAAGATAATTAATTGGAATCTTGTGGCGTTGATTTTCATCACGGAATTAATTGGCAAGCTTGTTAGATAAAACACAAATGTGAAATTCTTCAATTTAACCCTTCCTCTGAGAAGAGGTTTTTTTGGAGGACAACTCCAATTATTTGCGTCAAAGAGTGTCAGAGTATCATGGGAGTTGTAGTTCACATATTGATCAAACCAGTTGTAGGATGTTGTCTGTGGTGTACTCCACACCATAACCCTCAAAGAGTAATAACAGTTGAGATGGAGCAATAACTACCCACAATCTTTTGAACATACAGTTCCTTCTTCCATGGTCAATTGGTTCCACTTTCTACGTTCTCCTTCCTCCCGCTTTTAGGGCAAATACCTTCTAGGTTATGTATGACATGTATGATATATATCAGTTGATAACTGTTGCAGTAAACGTATGTATACCCTTCATAGTTTTCTCTTTAACCTTTCTTTTTGGTTTTCATTTGTGCCACGCAATGACAGCAAGAGCCTACAACATCTCAAATATTGCTTCTCAAGAATGAGAATCTATCGTTTTTGTTCATGGCTGGAAATCTTTTTCCACCAAAACGCCAGCGTAGTTTACAATTACCGTTTGGTTGATCTGAAGCTCCTCACAATGCTCTCAACCCAAGAATAGAAATCGTTTTGGATTACTTTGGGTCTAATGATATTTTTGGAAACGGTCCAAAGCTGTGATCTTCTGACGTCCACCATTTATTTTTTTTTCCTCCTTCTTTAAAATTCCGTTTTGCATTGAAAAAGTATTTGTATCACATGGGACTCTTCTTACAAATCCTCAGTAAAGGTATAAGCATCATATGGCTGTCCCATGATGACCAGAGATATAGTGGTGTCTGCCCAGGAAGGAGAACTATACTACTATAAAATATTGCATACATTTTATTTTGAAAAGCTAGACTGAAGTCCCATAAAATTTTTAACCAAATAATCCTGAATGCCAAATTTTTCTTTAGCGAGTGTACCTTATACAATTGTTTATTTGACATTGCTGTTAAGTTTTGCCATTAAACAGGTTTTAAAGTAGAATTTATGGTGCTTTATAATTTTTCATATTTCTTATTTTTGCCCACCCAAGTAATATCTAGCCTCTGTCCATTGCTAGATGTTGAGGATCATACATTTTCCAAAGTAAAATAGTCTTTCTTTAACTGTAGCTAGGTTTTAAAAAAAAAAAAAAATTAGCGAAAATTCATCTTAAATCCCAAATGAATCCGTACGTCTCCAAGGCTCATGGCCTCCAGTTAAATCTCCGTTAATGTACGGCTCTCCAGTGCCGCATGCTAATTCAACTGAGACTTACTCAGAATTAAGTAAGAGATAAACTTACAAATCATAGTGGAATTAGCCAATGTTGGCAATGCACTGCTAGAATATTTCACCCCAACATTTAAATCATATTTAACCTATTTAACATATAAAATGGGTTGAATGCAATAGAGCCTTCAAGGTACATTTTTTTGTTGATTATTTTTTTTTTATTATTATTTAATTTTCAAGAATTTTAAGTAGATTTGCACTACCTACACTCCGAGATGCTTGGTGGACGTGGAAAGATGCTTATCCTTTTCGGATAAGAAAAACATTTTGGGCTGAGATTAATTTACTGGAAACCAAGTTCCTCCACGCCTTCAACTAGCCCTTTAAAGGACAAATAATTGATAATTAACTGTTTGACAACAACACTTTATCATCCTGCAGTCTTTGGAACCTTTTAATTTATGTATCTATATAGAACAGTTGGAGTCTTTGGTCATATATAGGAATTGTTTTTATTTAACCTTTAACTGGGGACCTGATTGATCCAACACCTTTGCTATACTCCTCAACATTTAAGGAGACCAGGGTTAGAGATGGGGCTGGGGGCAGGACCGTAGACTTTTCTCACAGCCAACATCACATTTAGGCAGAATTCCGGGGGGGGGGGTGTCATTGTATTTGGCACACAGCTTCAGTGGGGAGATCTGTTGCTCTTGCATGATCCTCACTGCCCGTAAAAGTGGGACAAAAAAAGTGTCTGAAAAATCAGGAATCTTTCTCAAAAAATAGGACAATGGGAAGTATACGTCACTTTCTCAATAAGTTGTATATACACTGTACTTACAGTGTATAAAAATATTGCCAATAAAATAAATTTCTGCTCCACTTAGAGCTGGATTTATCACAATGGCTTCATGAGTCTTTCCCAGATCTCCACTGATTGTCTACTGACAATGTGCTTTAAATGTGACTATCCTAGACTTGTCTAGTTTACCAGCAACTGGGTTAGGGACTAAAATATATTACCCAGGGAAACTCTAGATAGGTTATATAGTGTATTAGTAGATAAAGAAATGTAGATAACCAACCCTGGTCTTCTGAGGTCTCTTCTTCAGGTCCTACAAACCTTGGTCCAGCTGTGGGAATTGAAAAATACTTTTATCGAGACCATAACTCTCACCAATTGTTTTTTAACAATGGGAACCCTCTGAATCCTTTTAAGATACTCTGTGGGTCTCTTGTGTTGCTCTTTGCAACTCAACAGGGACCAGAGGCCAGAGAAACTCGTAAACAACCAAAAATACGAGTGACAGACGCTTCCTCGCACCTCACCAGCTGATTCCTGAGAATTTCCTGAAGCATGTTATGCTTATTTTGCTTTGGAAAAAAGTAAATGATTGTATTTTATATATATATTTTTTGGAACGGCGAGGAACGCTGGTCTGAGTCGGAGCCTGTGTCCAGTCTGCAAGATAGAAATGCAGCTGGGTGGACGGTCATCCCTCCAAGGAATGTCGGGATGGGATGTGACCTTTCTGTGCTGCTGCTTCCAGCAAAATTATCTCCTTCATGCATATTTGTATGTGAGATGTAACCCTTCAACTTCTGCTTTGCAAAGTTTTTCAGATTTTTTACTAACCCCGATGAGTTTTGATTGATAATAATTGTAATAACTACCGCGTGTAGACCTAGTAGTGTGTCTGCTAAGCAGTGTGTAGACGATGGACCACCTACCAGCTCTACAGTGATCCTATGTTATATCTCACAAAGATCAGCGTGACCACCCAGGAGGAGCGGGCCACGTTCTATGGGACCCACCACCTCGAAAACAGGTACAGCATAACTATAGATCCCGATAAACCCAATGTTTTGAAGCCCACGGGGTCAGAATGCTGAGTTGGGCTGGGCCTGGTGGCTTTTTTAAAAGGGGGTGGAGTTACTGGGATGTTATTTAAGGAGGTGATGTTAAGGTAGGGGCCGTTTTGTTTGTCATCGTACCTCTTGTCCCACCCTCCGTCCTTCCCTATTTGTTGTACTTGGTTCTGATGGTAGTGATGTCTCGTCGCGGTTGTGGGGTAGAAGCTTGCCAGGCATCTAGGGGGTTAATGCAGTGGTGAGAGCATTTGGTGGTAAAATTGGTGGGATCTTCCTGGCAAGTAGAGCCTGGAATGTCGGGTTTGGCCTGTGCATCCAGGCATGTCCTTCTCTAGGTTGGTGCGGTAGTGCCTTTCCCTGCTGACATTGGCCGACTCCTCCGCACGTAGAGTGCCTTAAGGGTCTCCCCAGCTCATTCTGCTCGGGTTTTGTAAAGTATGTAAACTGCATTTGTATAATGAAATCGTACAACAGCTTTGGGTGTAATGTGTACTTTTGGTTCATGGATTATCAGTGTGGCTTAGATCGATGCATGTTGTGCATGTTCAAATATTTTAACATACAAAGTATTGTATGCATACCAATGTCAGCACATCATGGCCATGGGGTGCCATCTCAACTGTGCCAAAAACATTTACCCGGCGCGGGACAGCCTATATTACACTCGAGGGTTTGTAGGAGAGCTGGACTGCTTGATATCACGATGCATTACAAAGGGCAAAGTCTATTACAGGGAGATTTGTGTTATTTCTTCGTAATGTGTAATAAAATGATCAACTGTGAGCAAATTCCCGGGTTAGTGAATATACCGTATTGAGTCCCGGTTAGCTAAAACCGGCCTGGAGTGCGTGTCATTATTTTATGACGTATCTAAAGGACACTTACACTGAACAGAATACCGTGCTCTTTTTCCGAGTAATGACACGGCAATCTTCTGAGTCAATTGGGTGAATGGTATGCAAGGTGCACACAATTTTCTAGAACCCGTACAGAAACTCAATTACCTGAAAAGTGAGCTTAGATTTGCGTAATGGTCGTGATGAGATACAATTACATTTCTCGTTGGAGAGGGCTGAGTTTACGTTTCGCACAAAGATTATCTGGAGAAACGTAGTAATGCTTGATCAGGTAAATGGGAAGCGTTCACCATTGATGACGTTGCCAGGTTCGGGTTATAATTTCTATGGAATGCTTCTACGTGAGAAAGGGTGCTGCTGAATCACGGCAGCGCACGTCTTAACGGAGCAAGGAACGGGGAGATTGAGCATGATTAGCATGTGTGGAACCTCAAGGTTGGAGTGTGGAGGCTTTTATGATAATTGATGTCCCCCTAGGAGGAAAGTGGGTAGCGTTGCTTATGGAATAATGGCCCTGGAATAAGGGTTTGGTTATTTCATGAAGATGGATGATTAACCTATCAATATATGGACAGAGGTTGGGCAGACTGGATGGGCCGAATGGTTCTTATCTGCCGTAGCTTTCTATGTTTCTATGACATTGATCCATCTGTTCTTGGGCAGGCGTATGTATCAGACCCCTTTTATAATAAATAAGGCTTGGTTAAGTTTGAAGACTGTAATAAGCTACACCTCTCATTTATTGCCATATCTGGGAGCGCCCTGAATTTAATTGCCCCAAGGGCTCTGGGTGTGAGCTCCTCGGTGCTCCACGTTCAGACCATTTACTTGCCCACTAGTGATAATGCACTGGCCTTTATACTTGTATGCATTAAAGCCCTTATCCCGAGGGGCAATATGCAGCTGCCTTCTTTTATATATGCCAGAAATTCTTCTATTATGTTGTCCTGGGGATTCCAAATTGGAACCTTCTACCTCGCTCAGCCTGACACGATCAGGTAGAAGATGTTTGCAGGACGCAGGCAGCAGGGAATATACAAGTTATTACAGGAGTTATATTCATTGCCGCAATTTCCCCCTTTTGCCTGCCGGTGACCTTCTTTCCTCCGACGGTGTATGTAGGTTGCCCTTATGTGAAATAGGTTATGTGATGATCTACGCGGTTATCCTGCCCTCCTAACGTTTCATCTGTTTGATGTAAGAGGGAAAAGAGTGCATCCCCAGAGGGACATCTGCGGTTGAGATCAAAGTGTTTTGTCATGTCACAGAAAATCAAACATGAAAATGCTTTTTAGATCTTAAAAACTTACATCGCCCCCCTCTTCCCTTTCTTAATTAAAAGGCAGCAACAAAAACACAGTTGAAATGTAAATAACTTCTCACGCCAAAATAATTTATTTTTGAGGCATAAATATTGGGCCTCCCGTCACACTATATGGCCATATATTGCTTCGCCCCCTCCCCCCACTACATCAAAGTACCCCAATTTTGGGAGTCCTGTCCAATTTTCTCACGGCTATATTGCTTATCTAGGAGCTGAATCAGTGGGACTGCATCGCATTTTATAGATAGATGTTATTGTCTATGAAGGTGATATACATTATAACTGAGGTTTTAAGTCTTTCAATGTAGATCACATGTGGTCCTTACAATATGTGGAGCCACCATACAGGCAGGTTAAAGAGCGCCGTATAAACCCCCATAATCTAAGGTGACCCCATCAGAAGATGGAAGGGAAGACCGTTATACATGTGACACAGATACATTGTATTTACTACAATATATTGTTTTTAAAACAAACAAATAAGCATGTATTATGTTTAATAATTATTATTAATTATGGCCCCACGGATCTTATTGAAGATCTCCTGCTCAGGACAGGTTTCAGGCACTGTCTGATTAAGTTGTCCTGCTTTTGTGGGTATCGTGGGCCATTTAGGGAGATCTCGGCTGTGAAACTGGTTGTACCCATCTTTTTGAAGCGTCACACCATGGTATGATGTCATAGCCCATCATTCTGGTTCCGTACATTGGTAGGGAGTGATGTAAGTGGATGACCCTGAGCACACCCCGCCTCCAACCCCTCCCCCCTCAATTGATGGTGTTCCGCAATAGAGGGGGGGGCATGTTATTGATACACTAAGATCTGGGAACAGACATATTGACCCTGGAGGCAGTTTTAGCAGCTGACTCTTGGGCTGAGGGTTCAACCTCTTCATGATTGATCGGGAGAGGTGGCATTTAACTGGCGTTACACAGCAGGTTTCATCTGCCTTCTACCCACTGGGTGGAAATAGATGGGGAGGAAAAAGGGCAGAAAGTTGCTCAAACTTGTACCTCTGCTCTCCCCTACCTGGACATCAAAATAATACTACCTCGAAGCCCAGCAGTCATCAATCCAGCCAAGTATCGCTCTACCAAAATATACTCCATAGTGCAACGCAATTTACCGATTACTACGAAATGTTCTATGCTACCATGGAACGGCAGACAAGAACTGGAACAAATGACTACCCATAGCCATCCATAAGTCACACAATGTATCATTATCCAGTGGCTACTAGCCACGTTCATCCGATCTAATATAAAATACCTATTCATTGTTTACTCCTTTTTTTCCTATACATGACATGATATTGCCGTACTTCTTACGAAGGGAGTCTTGACAGCGTATAACAGATATATTTTTAATGTATACATCTAGGTCAGGGAACATGTTTTTTTTAATTGAATATCAGGGTACGTGGTTCAGACACAATCTAATTTAGGCAGTCCAAATATCTACTGTTAAAGTTGAGTGATTCTTACTACTTTAGTAATAATCTACCTCCTTCAACGGCGGATGTGTTTTTCCATAAATAAGAACGCACAATTTCCTTGGTGTGATGGAGAGGAATGGACAGTTATAAACGTCTGCCTGTCTCAATACACTCGGTACTGAATACCCCCTGAGCCTTAAATGCCTGAAGGCAGCAATCTATCCTGAATCCAGCCAGTCCCTCCAGATCCGAGGCAGCTGATTTGTATGAGATTTGAAATTTAAATTCGTTGTGTATTTTGTTAAGGCTTTTAATGCACCTTTAGAACAAAAGGACATTCAACACGTAGGGTGCCATTGAACAAAAAATTATACATTTCATAGATTTTGAATAATATTAAACAGACCAATTTTTTTGTGTTTTGGAAATGGTTGGTTTCGTTTTTAAAGGTCATCAGATCTGCTCGCATAATATTCTGTTCCCTCTTTCCAATGAACACCGTGTAAGAGTTGTGAACAAGATTTATTTACACTGAATGAAGCGCAAATGTCCTTCAAATAGTACAGTAAAGTATTAAAGGCAATAATAATACGTTATGTCACTGCTTTCCATAGGTAATCAGGCCAGCTTGCATGTTGTTTTATACTAATGGCGAAGATTTGTTGGTCAAAACGTACTGTAAGTTCCTGCTTCTTATGGATAGCGTTTAGTTGCTGATCCCAGTTTGGAGCGACTCGTTCTTTACACAGAGGTGGACAATAAGAATGCCTTGCGTGTGATTGGCCAGTGAACACTAAGCTTTTCTTGAGATAACCAGTCACGGAGCATCAAATATGGCAAATATCTCGGATATTATTCCACTTTATTGTACTACGCTACAATGAAGGATTATATTAGGCTCCTTCCCGATGTCAAGTCCTTCATGTCTTAATGAAGAGTTTTCCAAGTGAGCTGGAAGAATGGCTGTCCAGTTATATTACGATAACATTTTCATACTGCTAAAAAAGCATAATCCTTTATTTTAATATTGGGAACGTTTTACTTGCCCTTAGACACACTTTCCCTAACGCCTATACACACGCACTCTCTTCTTTTTCCACATCACTTCCCTTTCTCTTTATATTCTCAGTACCCCCTTTCATCTTTCTTCTCATTATCTCTCCCTTTCTCATTACCCCTTTCTTTTTATTTTTCTTCTTTCTCTCATCTCTCTTCCTTCTCATTTTCTTTCCCGTTTCTCCCTATCTCTTCCCTTTATCAACACCCCTTTCTCATTCTCTCTCCCCTTTCTCTCCATATCTCTTCCGTCTTGTTATTTTTCTTCCGTCTGCCTATCTGTCGCCCTTCTCATTATCTTTCCCCATCTAGCTCTACCTCATTATTTTTTTCCCAGTATCTCTCTGATTTCTCCCTATTGCCCCCCTTATTCATATCTCTTTTCCTTCTCATGATCTCTCCCCATCTCTTTTCCACCTCATTATTTCTTCCCTTTCTCTTTAACTGGTCTTCTATTTCTTCCTTTCCCTTTCTGTGTTCATTTCTGTGATGGGAGCGCAAAGTCTTTTCCTACAGACCTTTGCTTCAGTGCTACCTTGCAGAGTGCACAGCTTCACTATTGAGGGCCAGGATATGACATCAGGTCCAGCACTCCGCATGGCGAGGGAGCAGTGAAACAGGTCTGTAGGCACAGAATGCCTCTGGAGAGAGCTAGCAGGGTGACGGACACCAAAAATTGTGATGGAGGACACAATCGCATCCGTGTATGGACACTTTGCTGGCCCCTGCTGATATGTTACCTTAGAAAACTGAAAAAATACTCCTATTTTATCTAATTCTGTCTTAGGGAAGAATACAATCAATGTTCTGCTATGATGCAATAGCTTAAGGTGACAATTAATGTTCTGCCTACGTAGAACAGAGCCCTTAAATTGTCTGAGAGACAAGATCGCTGGCTCTTCTTATTTTGTGAAACATCAAATCTTTGTATTCACGGTACACCTAAGAGAAACTAATGGCATAGAACACATACTAAGAACCAAATGTCAAAAGTATAATTTTTAAGATAAATTTTAACAGCTTCAGAACATGATGAGTTAAATTACGTATTGAAGTACCCTGTGGTGTGGCTGAGGAGCTCTGCAGGCGTTAGAGGTTCTGTCCCATCACAGTGGTAGTCATTCATGTTCCATGACTCCACGGAATGTGAAGTTCTTTATTCCGCAGCTGTGATTGTACAACTGGAGCGATTTACCAAAAGTATATAAAATATGAACTTCTAGACACAGAAGCTGGCATAAGGGCTCTTTCTATAAAGTCTTTGAAGCTTCGATGCATATACTAGTTTGCCTGTTGGGAAATTCAGCCTTGAAGAACCAGTACACTAACTCATGTCAAGTACGCAGATGCTGTATGAGGTACGACGCTGTCAAAACTACTCAACAACTCCAAGGAAACGTTTTTTGTAGGTTGGTGTAAATATATTTGTTTGATCTTATTTTTCAAAGTGCAATTTAACTAAAAATGGCTATGTAGGATGAATACTACGGCAGCATACGTTTTTATATACATGAAATGTTAACATTATACATTTTTTATGTATCTCTTTGCACAAAATTCTATAAACACGGCCTTGTTATACGGCTCCCTGTTAGAACAGACCCTCTGGAGTCTAATTAAAAGAACTGATTTATTATAGCACACGGAAGAATTTTCATAACATTTACATAAAGATCATCTTTGTCTTGTGAGTTTACACAAGAAAATACAATGCAGGAGGATATGTGTTTTATATATAAATCTGGAAACTTAGAACTTAAGTTTTATTGGTGGCCATGAAAAGCTGGACTGTAAGAGTTCTACAGAAGATTAGATGATGAAGGACTATGTATGGTTATTTTATGCTTATAGTTTAACAACTTATTAGATGCTTCTGATTAAGACGGTTCATTCGCTAAACCAGGAGTTTCCATGTGAGTTGAGAAGGTCGTCTGACCGGCTTGACTATGAAGGTCCAACCTTGAGGAGCGTCTTTACAAGACAAGTTGACCCTGAATAATGCATAGTTTAGCAGATCTCTTTAATGTCAAATTTGTTATATATTATGTAAGGCCATCTCGGCCCCTTGTGCAGGCGAATACTGAGAGGGTTGGCTCTTGAAAATGGATTTTAAATGTTCAGATCGTCTCGAGAGACACACTCAGGACAGGAATTTTGTGTATCCTTGCAATGACAAGTAGTTTAATGGTTTTTTAATTAAGATGTCTGTATTCTGCTGCTAACCCATGGTTTTAGGAATAAACCCCAGTGATCTAAGGAATAATTTCTTAGTTTATCTTGTAATGAAGGGGAGGGAAATTGGGCAAGGGAGAGTTGACAAGGGTCAAAATGTGCGAATTGTTCAAGGATCTCAGACATTATGATACAAATATTGCGCACAGTGTGTTATCCTCTCCAACACACATTCACCAAAAGAAACCGTATAGAAAAAAACTATACTAGGAGTGTATCTCATCAGGATGTTTCTGCTGCCTAAAGTTTTCATAGCTCTAGGTACGTCATTAGTTATTTAGAAGTTGCAAGAAAACCACACAAAAAAAGTTTCCCTGCGCCCTTTGCTAGCCATCGCCGGGAACAGTACAATATGGGTTTTAGTGGCTGGATGCCCAAGACTTCTTTGTATTATTATATGTATATATACATATATGACAACTGCAGACAAACATAATATGTTAAAGCTAATAACAAACTAACAGTGATAATCTTGCATGTCTTTCTTGAACACACCCAATAAACATTACAGCACTGGTGGAAGAAATAAGTGAACCCTTAGATTTAATAACTGGTTGAACCTCCTTTGGCAGCAAAAGACCTGCACAATGTTCAGGAGGACTTTTAGGCCATTCTTCCTTACAGAACTGCTTAAGCTCAGCCATATTGCTAGGATGTGTGATGTTAAAGGCTCCCTTGAGGTCATTCCCAGCATATCTAATGGGTTAAGGTCTGGGCTCTGACTGGGCCACTCCAAAAGGTGGGTTTTCTGTTTTTTTTAAACCGGTCTGTAGTAGATTTTTCTTTGATGTTTAGGGTCAATGTCCTGCTGCAAAGCACAACTTTTCATGAACTTCAGCTCTGTGGTGTCCTGCCATGGACGCCATGACTGTTCAATGTCTTAAGTATGGTAGACTCATGAAAGGAGATATGAACCAGATCCAATGATTCTTTCAAGCCTTTAGCTGTTACTCTAGGTTTTTTTTTTTTTTTTTACTCTTTGAGCATTCTGCATTGTGCCCTTGGAGTCAAGTTAGCTGGGTGCCTACTACTTGGGAGGGTATGCACGGTGCTAAATCTTCTCCTATTTGTCTATCTGTGGACTGAAGAATATGAACACTCTTTGAGATTACTTTGGAACACTTTCCCGCTTTATGCAAATTGACAATTCTTGATTGTAGGTCTTCAGAGATTTATTTTTTTGTGAGGCATGGTTCACATCAGCTGCTTCTTGAGAATAGCAAGCTCAAACGTTTGAGTGTTTTTTTTATGTCAAAGTTGCTCTAAAACACCCCCAATCCCGTTTCATTGATTGGACTCCAAGTTTGCCAACTCTTGACTCCAATTAGCTTTTGTTGAAGTGATTAGCCTAGGGGTTGTGAATGTATTCAATATGGACAAGAGCAACACAATAATTTGTGTTATTAGTTAAAACAGATTGTATTTGTGCATTATTGTAACTTAAATGGAGATCATACATTTTAAGACATATTTATACATATATGTTGGTAACTCCAAAGGGTTCACTTACTTTGTCTTGCCAATATATATTTTCTGTGATTTGACTGCCTTTAAATTCCTTACTAGAGCATCAAAAAGATGCTTTTTTGCATGTGTAGAATCATTAAAAATGAACCTTTTTTAATATTTTGACTCCTCCTAAGGAGCAGATTACACAAAAAAATGTTCTTAGGAACCCCATACCTTATATCGTAATGGAACATTGGCAGGGGAAGGTGTTAAGTGGACTAATCCTCAGGATTTACTGCCCATTGTTGCTACGAGAGACTTTATTTCCTGACACTCTTTGCAGCTCCTCAGAGGCCTGTTGATTTGCCGAGCGGCTTTTCCAGTCTGTGTCTCGGTTTTGATAAGTATTTCACGCTTTCCCAAATACCTAATTTATTTTTATATCTCTGGCTCAGAGTTATGTTTGCTCATAAAAGGCTTGTTGGTTTTATGTCCCATGGTTGGGATCTCAACATTTAGTCCATGCTCTGTTTATTCCCCTGGCCATCACTTCTGGCGACGCTGAAATAAATTCTGGGGGGTTCTAAAATTTCTGTAGGATGGGTCTTGAGATCTTGTCTGGGCTTCTTCACCACTAGACAACAAAAAAAAGGAGTTGTCTGGAGCTCGTCAACATTTGGGCATTTTCCTCTAATGAAGTTTCACAAGGCAGGGCCAGGAAGGTTAGGGTTTCGTTTATGGAAGAAAATTATTAGAATGGCTTCACCATAGTGTGGAAATGGAGTGTTCTTCAAGATTGTGACATCGGTGGCAAACACAAGGTACCGTTCTGCTATATGGGTATTTAAAGCACATCTTCATTACTGCTTTTAGTTTCAGCATTCTATGTGAAACAATGTTTTAGAATAACACCGCTTAAAGTTTTAGGGTTTTTTTCATCCCTTTGGTTGGGATTTAATTTCAAATTATTTGATTCTGAAGCAGTAGTAAAGGCGGTAACATTTAGAAACGTATGTCCCCACTTAAAATATATCAAATCAGACCTCTGAAGGTAGGAGGTTTAACTAAAAAATGGAGACTTTGTCAACCCGAAAATAATTTAATGGACAGATTTCTTGAAATCTGGATCATCTGCATATAGGGAAAGCATATAGTGGGTAGGATATAATGCCTTGTGATGCTTTTGTCTGTTTACAGTTTGCTCCTTCTGAGTCATATAATTCTACCTGAAAATAATACAGAATGAATACTTTATTTTTGTCAAATATGTCTTCCGTACTTGGAAGTGGATTCGGCACCTTCACTGTCCATCTGGAAGACAATACAATCCGTGTGATTAATAAATCACTTTTTTCTTTCTTCTTCTAATATCCTAGATTAACCTTGTGTTGGCTTTCCTGAAGATAACTTTGACCTTGAATAAATTTGAATTAAGCAATTAAGTACATGGATTTACAAATCTCTCAACATAAAAAAAAGAAATCTACTTTCCCTGGACTTATAAATACGACCTATAAGTAAAAATTTTTAAAAAAACCCACTGAACTGGCATAGGGGGGGAGAAGCTTAAATGAAAACTGTACGGCAGAGCTCATGGCATGGCAGGGAGAAGGTACGGTCCTACAGGTAGCACGTGCTACAAGCTTCAGTATTCTATACAACAAGAGGGTTAACAGCAGGTGCTATTTTATTTTATATATCCTCATTCTTGCTACTGCTCCCTGTCCTCATTCTTGCTAGTCCTCCCTGTCCTCATTCTTGCTAGTCCTCCTTGTCCTCATTCTTGCTGCCCTCCCGTTATAACATTTGACCTTCTGCACTAGATGGACCAGAGATCCCCCCACTGTCTCTGGAGACACACATATACAAATGTATTGCGCAATGCTATATTGAAAGCTGCTTTATTTTCTTTATTTTTGTGTTAAAGGAGATATCTGGTTGCCCAACTCCTATACTTCTCTCTCACTCCAGTAATTCCGTGCCTGGTAGGATGCAGTGTTTCTCGGATTCGTACGCAGTCCGCACTTGCTGCAGGTGATTACAGAAGACCAGTCAGCCATGAACTCTGAGCTCGCAATACCCACCAACCGCAATGATAAAAAACATTTCATTAACGCAATTATATTGCTTGGCAATACATTTAATGGCCTAAAACGCTACCAGTGTAATTGCCAAAATGGAGTCCCTCGTTTATCTGATTCTTAATGGCTGGCAGTTTATTAAAGAGCCATGGTGGCAAGAAAGAACAATATAAAAGCCTATAAATATTTTTCCTAATTACATTTTAAACTGTAGGCTTGATGAGAGGATCCGGTGCTTCTTAGAACCCGTCAGGTGTAAGGGGGGGCACGGTCTTATAAACTCCCTATGGAAAGCCTGGGTCACTGGCTCGTTCAAGATAAACATGTTAATTAAAGCTGTTTCATTAGATAAAATACTCTGACCACAAATGTAATCACACCGACAGAATCCAGGAAAATATAACTCAGGAGGCTGATTGCTAATAAAATGAGAAATGTACACAATAGCACGGATGTACTAACGTGAGAAGTCTCTCCAGTTAAAGGAACCACTCTAGTGAGTGGAATCTCAATTTTTGTAAGGCTTATCCTAGCGTCCATGTCTATTTCTATCTTTATTGTCCACTTGCAGTATAGCCTAGGTTAGTGTTTACTTGTGACAAGTATCATGTAACCTGGCTGGAGCTCTTCATCGGCCAGCACCGGTACCCAGCCTTGGGTACGGTGACCCTGTAACAATGCCAGTGTACAGGACCATCAATTTATTGGTAGTCATTTTCCATGTCCTGGGAAGATGTGTGTTAAATGTGTCATGCCCATTAAATAATAATTCTTAAAGGAACAGACTTTGTAAGGGAATGATGGCCTTGATGAGTGTCTGCTTACTGTGTCCTATAACAGTGAGGACCCCCAGATCCAGCAGGGCAGTTGGACATGACTACTTGCTCTGCTGGGCCAGTCAAGGAAATGGTCTGTTTGTTGTGGGGCAGACAGCCATGCATGTTGGGGGTTATAAGGCATCACATGCCTGGGGTCTACGTCCTTCCAGTCCAGCAAGTGTAGCTTGTCCTGCCCTCCATCCCCAGTGGTTTTGCTTGTTTTTCTTTTGTTGACAAGCGAGGTCTGTCAAGAAGATTGAGGAGCCAAGTCTTGGAGGAGGCTGAGAGCAACTCGGGACTAAAGCTCATTGAGTTTTATGTGAGCACCTGCCTGCTGGGAGCAATTTCAGCAGTTATATCAGGGGCAGATCCAGAGCCTGGCCCCAGGAGGATGGGCACTCACACACACACCCAGACACACATTACCGTACTCTGACGCTAACACACACACACCCCAGACAGCCACACTAACACAACTGGACATTCAACTCTAACACATACACACCTTGACACTTGCACTAACACTTAATACAATTAACTACACACTAACGTGCACACTAACAAACATACACTAACATATCCTGAGACACGTACCCATACCCAGTGGCACACCCCAACATACCCAGAGATTTATACACTTTTTGGCAGACACACACAACTTATTTACCCTGTCTTCAGCATGCCTTCCATGCAGGTTGCTGCCGTGGTCCTTCTGCTGGGTCACACAATGTGACGGTATTTGACCCCACTCAAACTGGGGGCATAAAGAGGTACCTCTGGACTTAGGCCTTGCTGCCGGCTTTCTCGGGGGGGCGACTGGCAATTGCCCCATGCCCCCTCCCCCCAGATCAGCCCTTGAGTAATAGGTTGTAGTGCCTGGTTGTTTGTAATTGGTTGTGTTGTTACTGGGTCATTTGGGGTGTTAGTAATGGGCTCTACGTGGCAAATGTTTAAGTAGAACCTTGAACACATAAGAGCCACCTATAATGACCGAGTTCCAAAACCTTCCACAGGTGCTCCTGAAGGGACACCCAGAAAGCCCACACAGGTAAATACCTTTTTAAAAATCCGAAACTTTGCACATATGCCTCAGGCTGCCGAATGATTGACCTTTTTATATGAAATTATTGCTGCACCGGCTTTCACTCGGCACGAAAATATTTATTCCACAACACTTTCTGGGAGAGTTCGTCCGCGGGACGCGTTTGTCTCCAAAGATTTTCACCGGTTCTTCTACGAGAAATGATTTTATTGATTCTGTCTCCAGCTGAAGATAATTGAGGGGTTGAGAGTTGCGTTGATCTCTCTTTCTCTCCAATTACGTTGTAGTTCCTCTTTCTAGAAGTGTTCTGAAGCAGGAGTTAAGCTCTGTCTACCGGCCTTGTAATTTCAGGGTTGTATTTCATATTCCAAGCGGGCGACATTTTAAAAACATGAATTCTGAACAGCTCAGAAGTTGCTCCGTACCCTTTCACATTTCCACGTCTGTTTTGTTTCCAATTATAATTTGTTAAGCATGAATTGCAGGCTGAGTAATTAAATTTGTCTTAATTAGTATGTATTGCCACAGAAGGCTTTTCCAGCGAGAATTTTTTTTTTTCTTTTGCAGCTGAAATTTGCCTCACACATAATCCTTCATTTCCATAATTGCCAACGCAAGATGTTGAAATATTGTAACCAATCTCTAATGCACTCTTTTAAGTAAGTTGATTAAAAATGAGGAATGTTTTTTTTTTTCCGTGAGCTTCTGATTTAAATACATTATCAACGTAATCTTTTCTAAGGCCATTCACTTATCCTCGAAAGAAGTCGGGCACGGATTTAGCCTCCCCCTTAGACAATATGGCTTAACACCAAATGCCAGTGTAATAAATAAACATACAAAGCTGGAACACATAACAAAATATACAAATCATTACAGTTTGTTTTTTTTATTTTTTTATTTTAACATTCTGACATTTTGGAGGCGGTGTGAGAGAGATTTGTTTTAACGACATGGGCTTTCCATTTTAATATGAAATGTTTATAAATGAGGGCGATTTATATGAAACATATGAAATGTTTATAAATGAGGGCGATGAATTTTACACCAACCTAGATCAGACTAACCCAGGGCAGTCCTGGCCTGCATTGACCTTCACGCCATTGCCCTTTGTGCTGGGCATCATGATATGACATCATATCCCGGCGATCCGCTTTGTGTTAATGGACCGGTTCAGCGTTCATCCATTTAACTGGCGCCCATTGATTAGTGGCGTTACAGGGAGCTTGATTGCCCCATCAACTAGCGTTTTACAAATTGATTGCTTAATAGGGCAATTAGGCTCCCTGATATGCAGCAGAGGGGCTGCCACATCTGTGGACCACCTGCCCTATGCCTGGGCCTAGTCCAGAATATGCCACTGACTGTGGAACCCGGTAGATAAACGAGAGTCGGTTAGAAACACAGGTCATTATTTCAGCCAAAACTTGACTTGTTTAGCTTGTATAGCATGATAGACGAGCAACCTGTCTTGTCTTTTTGGTGATAGCCCTATCAAAGTTCTAGGAAGCTTTAACTTATGTACCAATGTCCAAACACTTATCGATGACACAAATTGATTATCCATACTACAAATTAAATAAACTGTTTATTCCAAAGTATTGTACAAAATAGCATGACCTTTTCTCGTGATTGCTTTAAAAAAGCTAGTTCTAAATTAAACATGTTTTATTTTACCGGACTGTATTTTACTCAATGCTACATTGTGCTGCAATCTCAGGATCAGACATACAGAGGTTCATGGGATGAAAAATGTGTTTTAAGAGTGAAAAGGTTTTAAAAAGAGCCTAATATTAGCTGCGTATTATATTTCTTAATCAATTAAGGCGTGTATATTAATAGCCGGTCCATGGAAATGTTAGATCACATAAGAGAAAGTCATATTGGAATTATTAAATGGAACCTAAAATCATTTTGTGTTCGGAGACTGGATAGGTTAAGTAATGGAACTGGGGCTCTTCGCTTCTGGGACACAGACGGTTGTTCTGCCCCGTGCTCAAGCCACATCCGCTCTGGATCGGAGGAGGTCATGGGGGCATTGCTGCCAGTGACTCAAACTTTGTGGTGCCTGGGCAGCTGCCCCACTTGCCCCATGGACGTTACAGCCCTGTGTATTTATGATCTGTAGATTCATAGAGATAAAGGGGTCTTTGATTGACATCATCTCAACCTACAGCAATTTATACGTCTCTCATTCACTCACTTTAGACTAGATCTAAAGTTACACCATGATGGACTAATACTTAGATCATATGGTCAGTAAAAATAATGTTCCTGGTCTAAAGTTAGATCATGGTTGACTCATACTTGGTTTCTATTGCCTTCTCGTTATTACGTGTGACCAGTAGGAGTAATGGCCCGTGATCTCTCCCCATTAAACATTTTATCGTAATAGATGTTTCTGTAAAAGATACAATTTCATGTTTAATAGCTGTTTAAAAGCAAATCAGTACATTTTAAGTAACTGATCTGTTTACTGCAGGGAATAGCCATCTCATGCTGTTAATGTAGTTGGTTAAAGGGACAGATTAGTGTCCCGTGGAACCCCACCACATGTGTACGGCCAAACACATCTCCCGCAAGCTAAGGAGCAGGGGTGGCAGGAGAAAGGCATAATTCATTCACGCATTCTCAAAGGAGAAAACAAATCCTCATGTAAAGGAACCACACAGCTACCGAATTCACAGTGTCCCTTTAAACATAGAGTATCCATGCAAATCATTCATTTCTATGTGTAATCAGACTCTGCTTAAATCATTCACCGTACATCACCATTTCCAGGAACTTCATCTAATGTAAGTGAATGAGCCACCTGCTTAGCAAAGACTTTTCCAGAGAATCTTTTTGTTTACTAATAGGTTTATGGATTTCATTTCATTAGGGAAACGAACGCAATTAGTCCGACTATAATTTAATGCAAGTTATTAAAAGCTCGTACGCTCGGACCACAAAAATCTCAAGGTGGAATTTAGCATTAATAACATCGTTTTCTATAGCAACTTGGGGTAATTATGAAAAGCCGCGTTCAATGTACACATTTATTACTGTCAAGGGGGGTACATAGTATTACAAAAACTACTTTAGGTGCTGCAGTAGGTAATCTAGCAGTAAGTTATGTATGTTCCACACGGAATGGACGTGAGCTTAAATATGGAGCACTATTCACATTATTTTTATATGAATAATTAGAAAAAAATGCATCAGAAAAATGCATAACCTTACATTTATCATTGTTGAACATCTTGCTGCATAACAGCACCCCAAAAAGTCAAATCGTTTTCCCACCAGGTAGGCTTTGACTACTATTTAAAACTAGCATTTCAATAATTATTAAATGTTTGGTAAATATTGTGTAGGATATGATCTTTTTTGTTTGTTTTTTTTTGCAACTGCAATGGACACCGCTATTTCAATTTTAAAATAATGTTTTCCCGTTTTTCAGTAAAGTATGTGCAAAGTCAATTTAAAATTGAGGTTTTTAGAAAATAGCTATTTAGGGGGCATTCCCTGCTGTGCTGCAAATGTCATATATTTCTAGGGAAATCTTGCAGACGTGACACTAAATGCCATGCCTTGCGGCTCAATTAATTCCAAGACCGGCCGGTATTGCTGTCCCCGAGTCCGCGGCTGGTTAATTAAATGGCATCAGGCCCCAGGCACATGTGGATCACAAGTTTACACGCAATGAGGTCATGTTTACGCCATAAGAGTCAGGTCTCAAGGGATGAGTAATCATAGCGACCGCAACTCTATCTCGGCAGAACAATGGACTACTTTTATTGTGTATGCCCTTTCCAATGCAATCACAAAATCTGATATTTGAAATAAAAACAGAAAATATTCCAATACAGCATATACAAAATACCAGCAAGGGTGGGCAACCTATAGCAATCTTATCATTGATGGAGGTCCATATTCGAGTTTACTTGATGTCATGACTGATTTAAGGAGTGGTGTAGGGCCTTCCGGCAGAGGGCCTCTTAATATCCCAACCTCTATTGCTCCAGTTCACATTTAGACACCAGAATTGGGTGAAAATTCATTATTGGTAAAGAAATTTATAAATAAACAAAAAAAAGCTTCAGCGCCATTCCTCGCTGAGACACCAAGAGCAGTTTTGTGGATAATCCCACCTTTGATCTAGTGGGGGTCCATTGGATTAGGGGCCCACTTGTTAAAGCCGCACTTGGCTAATGTGCCATTAATGCCACTCCAGATGCAACTTGGTTTGAAGAGCAGTGAAGCAAATATCGCTGACCTTGTTCACTACTTCTGAAGAGCACCGGGCATCTGTTCATCGTTCGCACTTGTGTTTGCATGTTTGCAACTTAAGGATCACCCATGGACAAATCCCCAGCGTATTCCACCCTTGTAGTTGGACAGGGCATGTCGGATGGTCTTTAACACCCTGGGTAATCATAATGGTGTCCTCCCGTATTCACTTCCTAACGCAGACAGGAAACAAAGTGATGCCCGCGCCAGAGCAGTGCCCTACGCAGGCAGCTAGATAGCCTATGCGGTAGGGCATCCTGGGCACTGAAACAGACAGATAGTCTAGAGGGCCTATATTACTAAACAAAATCATTTGGGGAAGGAACTGTGTCTTTAAACCAATTATAAGTATTGACTAATAGTTAAAAGCAAGGGACCCCAGCAAACCGCCAAGACCACTGGTTGCACAAGTTGACCATTTAAGCTGTGACCAAGGACACCTGCAGCTAATGACTTCCGTAATTTATACCAAGGTTCAGAGAATTGTTTGATGGTCAGATGTACTGGATACATAGATGGAGGCAATATTCTGCACTACACCGTTGTCTTCGGGGGCTGTGAAAAGGGAGGCTGTCTGCGGTTTACTTTTATTTTAAGCGGACCATATTCCTTAAAACAAAGGGAAATTTTTAATGTTTATGTGATTCCAAGAAGTTGTAGTGAAATGAAGCAGGACTTATATTCTGTGTTGAAATGAAAAAATGTGTGAAAACGGAGTTTAATGAGTAATACATTTGTTCTGTCTAATATATAATTATAATGTTAAATACCGTACATCAAAATCAATGTTTAAGGACCATATTTAAATACGATGATAAATAAACAATATAATAAATAATAATAATAAATATATATGTATAAATAAATACCCTTCCTTTAAAAGGCTGATTTTTAAGTATAATTTAACTATAGAATTAGAGTATCTGGGGACAATGGGATAGAAGTCTCGGTCTGGGGATTGTCCCTTTGAAAGTAGAACACGGCGACCCAGATGCTCCTATGTACCTGGTATCTCAAATCAGTACAATGTCACAATGACCTTGAAAACTAAGCCATCTTCTTGACATTGAGACTGAACATATCACCGATGTCAAAACACACGTGCAAATGAAAGAACAAAATGGCTACAATATAGGAACTCTGTTTGTAATAAATCTTCATAATAAGAATCATTTCTCAGATGCCCTCATATAACCTCCTTGATTATAATTGCCAGGCTATACCGCAACCTTCTGCGCAAACAAATAATACAAAGACACTCCAGTAAGACTAGTGGTTATCGCTTCTGTAACAAGTGGTAACAAAATCATTAAGCCTTCGGATTCATGGTGATTACATTGGAACTCGTAACCCATCACAACCTTTCTTCTTGGTCTAGTGCAGCTCATTGGTCATTCGGCTAGGTACAAGTAGGGCGTGAAAAAAAGAACATTTATCAATGTGATTTTCCAAGGATCTTATCATAGTGGGGTTTTATTTATAGGAAAAGTATAGCACAAACTCAACACCAATACTCCTGTAAGATCACCGCCAAAACGTTCCACATTTGACTCATCAGTCCACAGAATAATATCCTTTGTGACTTCCTTGAGTAGTTGATGCCCTCTTGGATGACTTTTGTGAAGCCGGCCACTCCTGGGAAGGTTCACCACTGTTCTCCATTCACCACTGTTCTCCAAGTTTTCTCCATTTGTACATAATGGCTCTCGCTGTGGTTTGATGGAGTGCCAAAGCCTATGGAATAGCCTTGTAACTCTTTCCAGACTGATAGATGTCAATGGTTGGGTATTTTTTTTTCCTTCTATACATGAAATGATCATTTAAAAATTACATTTTGTGTTTACTTGGGTAAAATGGCACAGCAAGGAATTGTGTGGATGGCGAGAACCTAGTGGCACTCTAGTAATAATCCATACAATTCTACTCACAAGTGAGTCAACACAACATAGGAACACACACGTGTAATTTACTGAGAAACGTGTATTAATTCTCAACTAATATACCCGCAGATGGGGGTCGGCCATAAACTTAGCCTCCAATACAACACACAAACAATCTTATTGTAAGAATCTTCACGCAATCTCTGTATCTCTACTCGTCCTCACCCTGGTCTTTCAAAGGCTAGTTAGGAGCAATCGTTCACTGCTCGCAATTTCCTTACTGAAGCACTAATAAAAAATTCAGGATGAACTGTGTTCTCCAGGAAGAACCTCATTCAACAGTAATGCCCACTTACAGTCTATTACATTTCTCTAGGAAGAGCTTAATCACGCCACTCTGTCTTCATTACAATTATTCAGGGGGAACTTCAGAGACTCGAGGCTGACAGCTCTAGTAGAAAGTTCCCTATGAAACAAATTTAGTTTTTGAGTGCCAGAAATGATAGCTATCCATTGAAGACTATTATTCTCCTTAACCCTCTGGCACTTAGATGGTTAAAGGACCATGTTCTTTTGGGGAAAAGCTCTCTAATATTGAATTTGGGAACAAACCGCACATGTAGAATGTAATGGCTTATGTTGAGTTATACATTCGCCTACATACATATGTATTGGATTAATTGGAAAATGTGTATATATATATATATATATATAATGGAAATTGTGTATATAATTGTTTGGTTTTTTTTGATGGCTCTATATTGACGATTTAAAATGTATGACAGGCCGTGTGAATGGATCTTGTGTAGCGCGTATGACAAAAGTAAAACAAAAGCTTAAAAAGGAAAATGCGGCAGAAGGTCTTTATTTTCTGTGGATTGCATTAAAATATCCCAACGCTCTTATTTTGATGAACGGAAGCCATGCGGTTTTGCGGTGGCATGGCAATTAATCATGTCCATAGTTGCCCACGGTCTGGAATTTGCCTTTACAATCCCACACAAGCGTTCCAATTATCAGAGTTCCAGCAGCCCAGCATGCGCAATGCCGTGAGCAGGCACGGACGCTCAAGAAATGTAGACGGAGTGATAAAACGCTTTCCGCCTGTTGGGGATGGACCCACACAGAACATCAGGCTTCCTACCGATCATGATTATCACGCCGTCGTTTCATGATTATTTTGTACGGAACAAAGCAGAATCTTATTGTAATCAAATATAAACTGATTGTTGGGCTTTTGGAGTAGTCTATGTCTACACAGTGGTATATTGCGAAAGGCTTGACCACCACCTTGGTCCTCTTTAATTTCTTTCACAGACCATGATCTATCTTAGCCTCTTAGCCTGCTTAATGCATAACCAAGCACATCGTTCCCACCCAGCCATATATATATATATATATACGCCATGATCCATTTGATACATTGTGATGCGGTGTCTTCCAATGGCCAACGTTTATACCGGCTGTCCCACTGTACATTAACCCATTGAAATTCCCGCGGTATTATTACATCATCCCATTCCACAGACGGGCCTATATGTTGAGGATCGATACCATGGCAACACATCCCCTCTGTGAAATCATTAGTCCAACATGAAATCTGCTCAGGGCCGGCCGAAGGCGTAACGCCGCCTGGGGCAAAGTTTAAAAAGGCCCCCCCCCCTGCCGGCGGCGGCGGG
>VKOC01016714.1:0-42083 GCA_009364415.1 Spea multiplicata | reverse complement strand
CATGAGTACAACAAGGCCTCACATGCATGGTTCATGCATTTTTTGAGGAAGCTATGAGGGAAAAACTGGAACATGCGCATTTTCATTTTCACATTTGGAATTTTCAGAAATTGGTTTCCTGGGCCCATATCCCATTTGGGACATTTTGGAAGCCCCCCACTGTAAATTACCCCATAAAAGTATATATTTATGAACAGAAGACAAGTCAAGGTGTTCAACTAGGGTAGTTTTGACAGTTTTCAGCTAGCCATTTCTTCACTCATGTCTGCCAAACTTCACAGGGAAATTATTTTATTGCTTTTTAACGCATACATTTCAATGTTGCACTGAATTTCTTGCACACCATAAGTGCAACAGTGGAAGAAAGGACCATATTTTGTTCACCAAGATCCCCCGATTCCAACAAGGCCTCACATGCATGGTTCGTGCATTTTTTTGTGGAAGCCATGAGGCCATAACTGGAACATGCGCAAGTTTTCAGGAATTGGTTTACTGGGCCCATATCCCATTTGGGACATTTTGGAAGCCCCTCCACTGTAAAGTACCCCATAAAAGTATATATTTATGAACAGTAGACAAGTCAAGGTGTTCAACTAGGGTAGTTTTGACAGTTTTCAGCTAGCCATTTCTTCACTCATGTCTGCCAAACTTCACAGGGAAATTATTTTATTGCGTTTTTAACGCATACATTTCAATGTTGCACTGAATTTCTTGCACACCATAAGTGCAACAGTGGAAGAAAACACCACATTTTGTTCACCAAGATCCCCCGATTCCAACAAGGCCTCACATGCATGGTTCATGCATTTTTTGAGGAAGCTATGAGGGCAAAACTGGAAGATGTGCATTTACATTTTTTTTAATATTTTTTTTTATCAGATTGCTTGTAAGTGACAGGTTTAGGCCGCTGACATCAATCAGGGAGACCGATCAATAATCAGCGACTTAAAATGTCACCGACAAGTGATCAGGTAATAATTATGATTTTTTCATTTATTAATAATTTGTGTTTTTTCATAATTACCCTAGATGACCCCTCTCTCTTTGTAGAGCAGGGTCATCCGTGGGCTGCCATAATGATCCGATCACTCCTATTGGCCAGGAGCGATCTGATCAGCCCAGCATTTGACCTGGAAGCACCCTGGACTTTCAGGTCAGTGCTGTTATTTTTTTTTATTATTATTATTATTTTATTTTTTTTTTAATTTATTTTTTAATTTTTATTTTTTATTTTTAACTCTTTCAATGCTGATGCTCCATTGAAGCACAGCATTGATTGATATTTAGTCCCCACAAGCTTGTGGGGACTAATATTAACCCCTGCAATGCTGCGATGGGGGTCATAAACAATCGCAGCATTGAAGGGGTTAATTGAGGAAGAGGGGGGGTGGGGGGGCTGGTCTCCACACTCATGTGGAGACCAAAGAGCCCTGTCTCCCTGTCCCTTAAGCTGCCTCTGGCAGCTGGGACACAATCTCCAGTGGACTGGAGATTGTGGGAGAGGAGTCTCTCTGATCAGCCCTACAGGGCTGATCAGAGGACTTCTGGGGGTTCGTTTTTGCTGCTGGAGGTCTGCCTGGGCTTCCAGGCAGACCACCAGTAGCAGAACCCCCTAAAAAACGGGAATTAACCCCTTCAATGCCGCGATCGCGGCATTGAAGGGGTTAACGCTGCACTGATGCTCTCATGGAGCGATCAGGCAGCAGGGGGGTGTTGGATCAGGTCCCCACACTTGTGTGGGGACCCATTCAACACCCCCACCCCTTCCCTGAAGCTGCCTGTGGCAGCTGAAACAGCGATTGCAGATTTTTCTGCAATCGCTGTTTCTGCCTAGAGAATCACTCCATGGGAGTGATCGTAGGCTGGGGGGAGGGCTTAGACAGGCTGTGCTGTCTGCCCAGGACTCCTGGGCAGACAGCAGCAGCAGCGCCCCCGCGATCACCGCGATTGTGGTGATGTGGGGGCGTTTTTTGGGATAGACGTACCTGGTACGTCCCGGTCTACAGGTGAGTGTTAACCAGGAAGTACCAGGTACGTCCCGGTACTGAAGGGGTTAAACAAAAAATACACAACAATGTTGAAATACAGCAATGTCTTCAACACCATGAATGGTAATCTCATATGCAATTATTTAAACTTAACATAACCATGAGTTGAACAAGTATTAACGTATTTGCTCGATTATAAGACGTGGGTTTTTTCCCCCAGAAAAATACCCCTCCTCTTATAATCAGGGTCGTCTTATAATCAGACCTCAAATACAGATCTGACTATGAGTCTAAGATCCAGACAACCCACTGCTGCTAACTACACCTCCTTCCGTCTGCAACGGAAGTTGCCTACGCGAATCGTGTAGACGTCCACCTGCTGTCCCGACTACACACTAGGGACTACACCTGTGCTATAGAGGCTTAAAAGGCATATCATGGGGCACAGTGGCATATAATAGGGGGTAATAGGCATTTCTGGAGGCAGAGGTGGCAAGCCTGGGGGCAGAATGTGGGCATAACTGGGGGGCAGGTTGGAAAAAATAAAAGGAAATAAAAAACAAAAATATAATTTTTTTCAAACATATCATTTTATTAAAAAATATTTTAGCATAGTTTACATGAATTAACATTTACTAGTAAACAGTTTTTTCCTAGAGGGTCCTCTTATGTTCAGTGCTTTTTCTTTTTTTCCTAAATTAATATTCAGATTTTGGGGGGTCGTCTTATAATCAAGCAAATAAGGTAATATGTATTGTAATCCTATATGAGTTAACTAATCGCATTTATTTGCATTATATTTAAGCTGTAATTAGAAGAAAAGCTGTTTACAATACTTAACAACTAAACAAATAACAGTAAGGCAAATATAAGTTTAACTGTTCATTGAAAGGACAAATATTCACCAAATTAGCAATATTCACCACTAGATGGGGGTAAAATACTGGCTACCCGAAAAGACTTGGAAGAAATGCTTTTCCAGTATTTTCAAGTTTTTACTAATATAGTTGTTAGTCGAGTTCACTAAATTATTAATTCAATGTAAAATGCACTTTTATATTCAATTGTTCTATTGGACTAGTATTTAAGGGTAATTAAATAACATTTATAGATAACATTTCAAAAGATTGTAAGCTTGTGAGTAGGGCCCTCTCTACCTAATGTATTTGTTTATCTTAGTCCATTAACAATAGTCTTGTCATATACCCAAAATATATATATTGTATGTAGGGCTGTGTAAATTGTTAGAGCTACAAAAATAAAGGATGATAAAAATAATAATAATATTAATGAGTACCAACCACTCACACCTCAGGGGGAAAAAAAGAATAAAATATAAAGTTATGGATTGTTTATATTTTGGTGACCAACAACTGGATTGTGGCTATTGCTGTCATGTTAATGTAGATAATTCTTCATGATTAATTGTATATTAAATATTAATAAAATATTATTACAATTATTAAAATTGGATATATATGAGTAGATTGTTTGCATTACTCCATTTGAAAACACATATGGTGTGCCTGGTAGTGACAACCTGACTTTTGTAGTGATCACATCAATCTGATTAGCTTTATAAGCAAATGTTAACAGTTAAATGCAGCTGCGCACTTGACCTTCATATAATCCAAGGCAAATAATAGGCTGAAATCCCATGTGAGTTTACTCCAGTATCAATGGTTATTCATGTATGAAATATATTGTTATCCAAAAACTACTCATTTGAAAAATAATGTAGAATCCAATATCTGTGGATTACATAGCAATTCAGTGTACGTTTCAGAGAAGCAACACTTTTTATAAGCACATGGGTGTCATCTTTTGCTATGATTCCAAAAAATATGAATATGAAACTTTTTGGAAGGTAAAGTTTTGTGTTTATGTATAAAGGTGAACTCATCCAGTTTTATATAACATCCTATATGTATGTCATCTGGTTTAAATATGAGCAGGAAAAGAACAATAATGACACTCTATTTTACATTTTCATTTCCTTGAAGTGATCTTCTTGTCTTGGGGTGATTGATGAAATGTGTAAAATAAAGAATAGTATTCATGGTGAACCATTTTGATTTGGCATCTGTCTTGGGAAGCTTTAAAAGTACATTTAAAGAATGGTTATAATTAATTGAAGAATACAATGAGTAGATTATTGAAAGAAAAAATAGTTTATCTTGCCCTAGAATGATATACATTCATATTTTTCTGAAATTTCTATCACTTCATTGTTTCCGTGTACCCCCACCAACAAATATGCAGAATTACAGAAGATTTTAAACAGAAGAGTAATTTTAAAAGCAGTATCTTGCCAGATAATATTATTCTCTTTTTTCAAGAAAAGATAGAGCTGAAAAAATATGTCTCCATTATACTTCTTGAGATATTTTTTTTATTTTAAATCTAACTATATAGCATCTATCATCTAAAACTGGTAAAGGCAACACATTCTGTGGTTTGTGAAACACAATTTTTTTGTCCAATCACTAGCCTATTCCTGTTTTAAAGACCTTAAACTCTTTAGTCCTTGATCGTGTGTTATGTTCAGGACCTATCTGATGTGTATTTAAATTCCCTCAATATATTATTGATGATTGATATACATATTATCTATTGATATATAAATTTTGTATTTTTTAAGATTGTTTTAACCCCTTCATGACAAAGCCTGTACATGTACAGGCTCACCATACATTGTCCTTAAGGGGTTAAAAAACAAGTGCGCATTTGATAACCGTTATGCTTTAATGTGTTTTAGGTTGGTATATAAAATATTTTGGGGCATTTTTAGCAGAGCATAACAAGCAAGAATCCTGATAAAGATGTTCAGATATTCATGCTCTGTATTTAGCTCGTTGCATTAAAATGTTGTCACATTTCCTGTAATACCGAAATTACTTTGTAATAAATTATAAATATAACATTAAATTATATGTTAATATCCTAAAATAAAAATAAATATTCAATATGTTATTGCTAATATATGAGAAAATAAGAATTATTGATTAAGTCAGAAGGTCTGCAAACTGTTTTGATCACTAAAAATTATATAATGTTTATTTATGTTTGACTATGGTTATCAATTTCAGCCTCGGTTTAAAACATTCCATACAGTGAATTATGCTCACTCAATGAATCTAAGACCCAAATCCTAGCTCTAGGGCACACATTTGGAGCCATGTAGCCTGTTTTGAATAGGGCATTTCTTAAAGACTCTAATCTGCTATATTTTCCTTGAACTGGTAATATTAAACTGTAGTAATATATTAGTGGCCTCCCAATAAACCAGGCTTTACCTGAGATCTTTTAGCTTTAACATGGCATTAGCTGTTTGCCTAATTAATTATTAAGTATGGTGGGGACTGCAATCCAACAACAGCTAAAACATTCTAGTTCCTAACCTTGTGATATCCAGTTATAATTAATGTAAATAATCCAACAACATATTACCATGTCTAAAAAGCATGACCTTTTATATAAAAACTACATAAGCACTTGGCTATACAAAATAATGATACAACTTCTTATACAGGTTTCAATTTGTTTTTATGTATGAGAATGTCAGCAGTAAGTATAATGCAAACATTATCAGTAACATAGACAAGCAGTGGTTTAAAACCAATCCCTGTCAGTGAAATAGATTCATTGCAACCAGATGAGTGGAAATCTCCTAGAAGCAGGTTTTGTATATGCTCATATTGGTGCATGTAACTTTATAAAAAAGTACATATGTGTTCACAACATATGTAATGGATCTGATAATCAGTATCTAAAGATATATGCATAAGCACACAAGAAAGGAATGCATAAATACATATGTTTCACTCTGTGTTAGATATATATGCTTATAAGAAACATGTTTTTGTTATTTATCATGAATATTTCATAAAACACGCTTCTGTTAGACAGCTTAACATAATTAACAGGGCTGGCCTAAGACAATGTGCTGCCTTGTTCCATGGATGAAATGCTGCCCCAAAACCACACCCACCCAAACCACGCCCATATCCATTATGCTATATCATGATTAAAAAATTGACAATATTAATTATTATTAATCATCAACTAGTATACTTGTAAGGGGACCCGCCGTCATTGGAGGGCCGCTCAGGAAGACAAAGCCTCCCTAAATTTTAAAATTTTTACTAAAAGAATAAAAAAGCTCGACAACAGCTACGCCGAGCTTGTGATCCCAATACTGCAAGACTACCAATGAGAAGGGGACTGGATGTGATTTTTAGATATGATCGAAGAGTGGCAGCAAGGTTATTATAAAATGCTGCAAATTAGGTAAGGTAAGTAGCTCATCGGTGACTTTTGTGTCCCAAAAACAACAGCTTATCAGTGCCCTCAAACAGCCTGACTGTGCCATCTTTGTCACAAAAAAAGATGAGTAGAGAGATAATCACTCTCTCATGATATCTTACACTTACTTTCATTTATGCACTCTTACACTCTCATTCACACTCTCTCAATGTCTTCCTACCTTTTCCAACAACTTCTTCCATGTTAGTTACGAAACTTAAATATCAGGAAATAGAATTTAAGGATGGTGTTATGTAAACAAGAATATGATAATATATTTCACACAGCTTAGATGATAAATATCTAATTTAATTTAGACATATGCCTATTTATGATTATGGGCCACCTAATCAGATTTAGAGAGCATAATGTAGAGTATATTTGCCTTTGCTTTCCCTTCAGGAAATCTAATTATTGAGGATACTGCATTAATTAACAAAAAAAAAGTCTGAAAACCTAAAAAAACAGACACTATAAATGCTAGAGAATTGTGTAGAACAGTTAAGAATAGCAACTTATGCAGAGATACTTAACTCAAGCACATAAGTGTGACTAGTTTGAAAAAAAAAACAAATCAAGGCCACAGTAAACCAAGTATAAATGCCTTACCTGGGATAAGTCTTCCAAAGGCAGTGTTGGGTCAGTTGAGAGAGCAATTGGCCATTGTGGGGGCATCCCTACAAATACAGTTGCTTAGCCATTAAATGTAGGAAGACAGCACTTAGTTTAGCAGTCATCAAGTAAGCAGACAGTGCTTTTTATATACATATACATAGTTACATAGTACAAAGGGTTGAAAAAAGACCTAAGTCCATCAAGTTCAACCCTTTACCTAACTTTCCTACTTCCAAAAACACCATAATCAGCTACTTCAAATTCTGCCATCAGGGGAAAAATCCCTTCTTAAATCCAAAAGCCAATCGGATTTCTCATCGGATCAAGCTCTAAAATATTAATTCTATTTATAGCCCTGTATGTCATGCCTTTCTAAAAAAATATCCAGACCCCTTTTGAAGGCATCTAATTATTTGATAACACCACCTCTCTTTGGCAGTGAATTCCATACCTTTACTGTCCTTACTGTAAAGAATCCCTTCCTTTGTTTATGAAATCTCCGCTCTTCCGGTCTCAGAGGGTGACCTCTTGCTCTTTGTACATTTCTGTTAACGAACAGGTCAGTGAGAAGCTTTTTTATATTGGCCCTGCATATATTTATATAATGTTATCATAAGATATGATATGATAATCACATACAATGTTATTATTATTAGTTTTTACTGCATTTAAAAGTAAATGTTTCATAATCCTTGACACATTGTGTTTTTGTATCAACATGGAAATGTTAATAGTAACAGTACTGATTTGAATAGAATTCGTAGAGTTGGTAACACAGATGTGGAGAATTAGTGAAGAAATCCAGCACCCTTATAGCTGCAGAAATGTTCAGTGCTTCTTTAATTCTACCATATACCATAACTTTTAAGAAAGAGAGTTTTTGGGTGGAGTTCACATAGGGCGCCCTGTTAACTCTGGCTGGCCTTGCCTGTAAACCTTCCCAGAAGCCTGATAGATTTGAATCATGTGTGCCTTTGAGAAATTACTCTGAAAATCTTTAAATCACATTAAACAGTGCCAAGATTTTCTTCAAGCACATTACTCATGCAAATGTCTGTGTTAGTTGTTAGATAATTTTATGACTGTTTTGTGAATCAATTGCTGAACCAAAATGAATTCATAATATCTTAATATAAAATTAAACCTCAAGCAAATTTGGAAATAAAACTGGAATGACATCATTGATGAAATGGAAATTTTTAAAATTATATATACTTTTGATAAAACAATGTTAAAAACCTACTTACATATTGAGTCTGATAACAGCTGCTAACCATACAGACAGGGGATTTCTTTCACTGTTCTTAGCACTTCATTATTAACATATATCACAGAACAAAAGACAGATCTTTGGATTATCTATCCTGTAATTGATCTTGTGAGTTTAAAATGAAAGCCACACGATTTTTCTTCTACTTGCAATTATTACTGCAATTATAACACTAATGAAAACCAAATGAGGACATCACAGTGTAAAATACAATGCTGTAGGCTAATGTAGGCTAGCATTGACAAAAACCTGGTTTTATCTCATTTCGTTCCAACAAACGTCCTTGTTCTGCAGACCATGGACCTTGTTTTCAACCCTGCAATATTTTGGGTAACCTTCTCTGATCAAACATCACACTAAGCTCCCTAGAGTAAGAGCTCAAGTAGTAGTACATATTTAACCCTTTGGGTGCTTGGTCAGCACACCTTCTATTTTCGAGGCTGGGCCAATTTTTATAGTTTTTTACTAGTGCCAACTTTATAAACAGCGTATACTTTACCTAGGGAAACCAAACCTATATTTTTCAGAATAAGTTAAGTTATTTGTAGATACTCAGTTTAAGGAAACTATGCATCCCATCATACAATGTAATACCATGTAATGTATATATACAATGTAAATATATTTTTCCTGTTATTCCTCCATAAATGCCAAACTCAGTAGCCAAAGTAACAAAGCTACGCCAACCTTAATAATTATATATATATATATATAATATATATAATAGTAATATATATATTATATATATATATATATATACACACATATGTGGAACAAAAAATAGGTAGAAGATCAGACATTTTTTCACCATGCTGTTATCTTAACTATGTTCTATGCTTGCTGCCATGGTAGCAAGCAGCCATTTAACATTTATCTGTGGGATTCAAACACAACTGATATGGTGAATGGTTACTGAATAAAAGGTTAATTTTGGAACCACAACACTTCTATTTTTTTTATCATTTATGTGCATTGGCTGTTGTCATCAAATCTAATGAAATGTTACATATATACTTTAGATAAAAATGCATTTCAAGTGTTGTTCTTTATTGTCCCTGTCTTATTTGTTTTCATTTGAATAAAAATGTTAACAAGAAACAAATTACATTTTTTGTTATCAGCCCTATGAA
Organism: Spea multiplicata; assembly: GCA_009364415.1. Taxonomy (NCBI): domain Eukaryota; kingdom Metazoa; phylum Chordata; class Amphibia; order Anura; family Pelobatidae; genus Spea; species Spea multiplicata. The sequence goes on along the minus strand of VKOC01016714.1, from coordinate 32,775 downwards.
TCATTAGCTAAACCCACTTTGCATAGTAAACTAGAGTATCTGTACTGAAATAGTAAAGTTCATTAAGATTTGAAATTGATGTATGTATTCATGTTAGTTGTAAAGGATATTAAACATTCCTCTAGATGATTTTAAGGGCACAAACCAATAAAAGAGCAAGACTAAACCAGATTTCCTGGTCAAAAGAGAATAAGGATTGCATTGATTTATTTATTTGACTATTCATTTGGGCCAGGAATTTCTTTGCTGCTCAAAAGATAAAAAAATACTAAATTGTTTTAGCTCTACTCATCTTTTAGACTGCGTGATAAAATATTTTTCTCTTAACCATGATACTAATTCAGATATGTGTATATGTAGTAACCACATCTTAGATTCTGACGTGTCTAACTGATTGAAGAGTATAGCAGATGCACTGAAATGAAAGACTAAATTTGCAGTGGGTAAAAATAAATTATGTAGGAAGTTGAAAACCACTGGAAATTTGAATATGCATCTATTTGAAGCCACATAGCTATTTCTAGTGATATATTATGTGTTCCTGATCTGCAAGTAATTTGGTGAAATCTATTTCAGATGCCATTCTATGTTTAAATATCAAACTGGTAAATAACCTCCTACACTCAACTAAACTTATCTGGCTATAACTATAGCAATATAAATATGCTATACAAGTTTAATTTTCATATTTTTAGTAATAAAACATTAGTGATCTGCATCCCTTGTATCTACTTAAGGCATACAAAGGGATGAAGTGAGTATTACAAAATCTATCCTTGTGAGACAAACGCAGATGCCTAAATGAACTAAAATACATATACACTGCAAATATCTGACCCGTCTCTCCATTCCACCACATGGACTGTGTTCATAGATGAGGACTTGAAATGTAGCAATTGTTTTAAATATTTTCAGGAGATTTATGTGAGTTTTGAGATATTTCTTTCAACAAGTTAAACAGTTACTCTTTTATGCATCTGGTAACAAAGTGCAAATTATTATACAGTATGTGTAAGGCATACTTGGGAACTCTCCAGGTTTTGTCCACAGGTTTAGGGAAACTGGACATTATGCATCTGAGGCTGCCTGTTTCCTACAGATGAATTTTGCTTTGTCTACTCCCCACTACTTTTTCTGTATATTGGGGGCCATCTTTGCTCCTGTGAGCTCCAGGAGATCAGTGCTGGTAAGATACTATGCATGGTAGTCAATTTATGGAATTTATGAGAATTCTACCGATGCCCATGGTAATCACACAACAGCCTGTCATTATATACATGACCCTTGCTCTGCCCATACAGTGCCCATACAGTTCCCCATTTCCCAAACCAGAAATAAAACTCAGACACCAGCAGGATTGGATTTAGAAAAGGCCGAGACATTTATTTAGCAAATGTCTCGACATTTATTTAACATCTTATAAATTATTTAAAACCACTTTAATAATATCTGTGTACAAACATTCAACTGAGGGTTCCCATAATAAATGCAGATAATGGCACACTACCCCTTCCGCCAGATACCACAATCGTCCAAACGACCACGGGTTGGACAGGGAGGGCATTAACTCTAACCTCTAACCAAAACAATCAACTAGCCACTTCCATTATCCTTTAAACTTCTCCAGGGAACTCCTCCGCCATCAGTAAAGAAAATGTATCCTGCAAAAGAAGCAGAAAAAGAAAGGGGGAAAGAAAACACCAGCCAACATGGAAACACATAGCCAAAAAGCAAGGGGGAGAGCGGGCGGGAAACTTCTCCTGTGGTGTTCAGTAATTGCCCGCTGCACTTGTGCTTTGAGGGGCTTTATAGCCCTATCCCCTTCCCCCTATAGTCACGTTCCCCGCGACTTCCTCCCTCGTTCCCTGTGTCTTCCTCCCTCGTTCCCTGTGCCTTCCTTCCTCGTGCTGACTCTTGCTGGGTTAACCCTTTCCTGCCCTAATACCATGTGCACCGTCCTGTACTGCTGTCAGGGTCATTACTCCAATGACTCCAGGCAGGGCCGGCCCAAGACATCCTAACCACCCTGTTGTGTACTTATGTCCCCAGCCACCCTCTAGGGGCATGATCTCCATCACCTCAATTATTTATTTTTTTAAAAATACTTACTTTGTGCTGGCTTTCTTCCACCGACGTGCTCTTCTCCCTCGAGATCTTCTCCTTGTCACGTGGTGACGCTCAACTGTTCTGTGTGACACCGCCCCCTTGAGCATCACGGCGCATCTTCAAGGGGGCGGGATGAAGAGTCGAACTGATTGGCTTGCAGGCAAGCCGGCCGCTTTCAAATAATTAAACGGAGGCGGTTTTATAGCTGTTTTCAAACCGGTAGCCGCATCGGATGCATTATCTACTCCTCCTCTCTCTCTATTATCTAAAAAAAAATGGCGCTGGGGCAATTGTCCAACTCTGCTCCATGGTATGCCAGGCCCTGACTCCAGGGTTTCTAGAACAGTGCAGGAGCACATGGGTCAATTTAAGAACACTGACATTATTTTCTGATATCAATGAATCAGAATATGCTTACTGATAAATGAAAGATTAGTTATTGACTTTTTCACAGAAAACATACTGAATTTACAAATGCCATCTTCACTGCATATTTATTCATTTTTGCATCAAGTTGCAAATAAATATTGGGTAGTTATTAAAAAATGAGTTGCTGAATGATACTGTCCCTTCTTTATTGGATCTTCCAGTGGTCATGGGTGTGAAAAATTGTCAGGGGGTTAAGAAACACCTAAGAGGTTAGAGAGGTTCCCCAATCCTCTTCCTTTCTTACAGACTCTAAATATTGTGGAATATTGAACCTTTTTAAACTGTGCCTTTAAATAGCCACAAAGCAGCTGATGAAAAAAAGCCAAATGATTCTGTCACGCTACCGGCAGGGAGATCCGCCGGGTCCCCCGGCCGGCAACGGCAACCACCGCGAGGTAGGGGGAGACCCCTCGCTTCGGTCCGGCAGCCACAGCTGCCGCGAAGAAGAGGGAGACCCCCCGCTTCTGAACGGCAGCAGCAGCCGCCGCGAGGTAGGGGAAGACCCCCTGCTCCTGCACGGCAACCTCAGTCCCAGCGCAGAAGGGGGAGACCCCCCGCTTCTGCACAGCAGACGCGGCCGCTGCGGAGAAGGGGGAGACCCCCTGCTTCTGCACAGCAGACGCAGCCGCTGCGGAGAAGGGGGAGACCCCCCGCTTCTGCACAGCGGAGGCAGCCGCTGCAGCCTGAAGGAGGACTTACCTCATCCACGTCGCGTTCCCAGCAGCTTCAGCCGGAGCACAGGTCCAGCTCTGGTGTCCGGACGCGTTCTTCTTCACGCCACCTAGTGGCGCCTGCGGAAACTACATCTGCTTATATGGGAAGACTACGGAATCGCCAACCACAAGATGGCCGCGCAGGAAGTGACGTAACGGCACTTTGAATATTTTGGCGGGAATCTCCAATTAGTGCCTAACTTCCTGTGCCTATTTAAGAGACTTCAGAACTCAGAGACTTTGCCTTCTGATGGTCGCCTATGCCCCGTGCTAGCACCCAGATAGCGTTCTCCTGTTTGATTCCTGTTTTGACCTCGGCTTGCCTGACCACGTTGTCTTCTTGTATCCTGACCTCGGCTTGCTCCTCGACTATCCTGACCTCCGGTATCCTGACCTCGGCTTGTTCCTCGAGTATCCTGCTCTCCGTTATCCTGACCTCGGCTCGCTGGACCATTCCTGCCAGTCCTACCTGACTACGGAGTCTCCTCTGTACGCTGTGTCGTGACAGATTCAAATGATATAATAGACGATGACTGATAATATATATGAACAATATGCTCAAACAGCACTGGGTATTTTTGCTTAACTATACCTGGAATCTTATATAACAGAAGCAAATTTACTGATGTACACTCCATAGGGCCATGATCCCACCCAGGTTAAACTACCCCAAAAAAAACAGGACACCAACATTTGAGGTTGAAAAGGTCACAGCCGATTTATTATTTTAACCTAGTTGTTTCCACTCAACCATAAATCAAAACCTAGGTCCGTTAACAGGGCAATGACTACTAAATTAAACTCCACTAAATAACATATTATATGAATAAGTAAGATGAATAAATAACAAAAACAGAAAAAAACCCTTAAGCTTGCCATGCTGTACAGGTGCCACCAACTGTTACCTCCTCTGTTCTCCTGTCTCTTCCACAGGCAGGGGTGCCGAGACTGCTGCTAGCCGTGCGCCCCCGCAGAGATCAAGGGATCTTGAGGGTGCATGCGTCTCGACGTCATGAGAGCCGACCTCGAGTATAAGACGAGGGGTATTTTTTTTTTGCTCTAAAAAAAAGCCTTGTCTTATAATTGAGCAAATCTACACATCTACAAAAAGCTCTACAAGAACTTCATCATGAAGTAATATCAGTTGTATATTACCAGATAACACCAGATAATGTGTGATAAAAGCTGTAGTGAAGACAATCTATTTAACGTAGAAAGGACATTTCAGTAGATTGTAGTAATATTTAGATACACAATTACATAAAGACAAAGACGTGCATAAAGTAATACAATTTTATTTTGATGATGGGATATCATTCTGGGAACAGAGGTGTCCAGTAAGTAATCATTGTGAGATCTGTTCTAAAACAGAGACTCGCTTAAGGTAGAAGAAGCGCAAGAGTATCTAAATAATTCCTCTAGACTGTTTTAATTAAAAAAGCACAATTAATGGACCACTCATTAACAGCCCAGCAGAAAAGTTTGCTAGCCTATCTGCATTAGTGACTCGATATCATGATGCATCAGAAACATGAATAGCCTTGTTTTTTTTTCCATCTGGACAAAAAGGAAAGAAATAAACAATGTGTGCACTTGCATCCGATGCATGTGGGGCATTTGATTGAACAGTAGTATTACAAGTAGCACTGGAAAAGCCTGATATACAAGAATCTGTATTTGCTAGTACTTTGAAAATGTCCCTAGTAATAATTTATAGAGAAAGGAACACAATAATAACACTAACAAGGTACATATTCTGCTTTTCATATGGTATAATACATTGTAAGCATTATGCCTATGATCCTTGTCCTCAATAAGTATCCTGTTTTTAAAAGAATACTCCATTTGTGTTTAATTAGTTTTATTATTTCTTGACGGGAGAGCTCAATTGAATTTTTAAAGCTTTTGACTGACGGCTTACTGGCAGGACTTTTAGTGATTTGCCCAGAGGCTAGACACATTCTACACTCATAAAAACTACATTGATGATGCTCTCAAATGACAGTGTCAATAATGAAATCACTTAAGGTTTAGAGGATTAACATAGGTTAGAATAATGGTCTCAATGGTAGAAAAAAAAGAAAGCAGCCATTGTACAAATTTTTGATTGCAAGTGTAATTTTCAAATTCTAACACAGCTCAGACGGCAGAAATTAATACTGTTCAATTTAAAAAATCATCGGTCAATAGAATTTTTTATTGTTAACAGGAGTGTGGTTTTGCCTAATCCTATTTTATATAGTGATAGATTAAGACCAAAGGCTGTTTTGTCTTATTCAATGAATTTTGAACACTTTAGTCTAAGAGGTCATTAGGTAGTTAGATAAACACACCAATCTATTCAGGATGTATCTATTCCATCCAAACAGATTTGCAAGGGATTAATAAACAGCCCAACGCCAAACAATATAAATGAATGAACGCAGGGCCAAGCCTAGGGTCACTTACGCCTAGGTGCAAAAAAATTTTGGCTGCCCCAGCTGTGTGTGGAAATATTGCTGATCCCTCTATTCACACCTATTTTTATGGCAAGCGCTTTGGGCCCCCTAACTTCACCATGTAACATGCCACTCGCTTCCCACAGTGCCAGATTTGCTTCTAAACAGCTTGTCAGTGCCATTTTGGGACCAAACAGGTAATCAGGGACATCCAAACAGCATTACACTAAATGTGTTAGTGACATCTGTTGCCCTGACTTTAAAGAAGCCGCTGAATGAGAGGGGCAAATAAATAAAGAACCAGCTACACCTTGAATGCAGAACTAACAGGTCCATCAGCATGCACAATTAAGAATATGAACATTAATTCATTTATTCTCTCACTCATTCACACAATGCATCCGCACATTAATAATTAATTATCTCACTCATTCTGACTCTTAATTTCAATATTCTTACTACCCTCCTTTTTTACTATCTACCCCATCCCCCTTTTCTCACCATCTACCCCCTCTCTCTCCTTCTCACTATCTATCCCCTCTCTCTCCCTTCTTACTATTCTACCCCCTTATCCTCCTCTTCTTACTATCTCCCCCTCTCCTCCCGTCTCATATCTAGCCACTCTCCCCCATTCTGTCTGCCCCTCTTCCCCTTCTCACATCTACCCCCTTCTCCACCATCTACCCTCTACCCCCATGTCACTGATTACCTCCCCCCTTGAAGTCAACTTACCATGCCTCTGTCTCGCTGCTCTGCACGCTGCTGAGCACCAGAATATGACATCATATTCCTGACTCAGCATGAAATCCTAGCACCACGACCGGGCTAGAGGCCTCGCGGAGGAGACTGAGGGGCGCCCAACGGTTGCTTGGCGCCTCTATCTCTCCTCCGCGTCAATCACGGCTGTCTCCTGAATGCTGAAGAATGACTCTACATTAATCCATAGGTTCTGGACTAACTTAAAAAATGGTAAAACTTAATAAATAAATAAAACCACTTATTTATGCTAATACTACAATGGTTGAAGAGGTACTTTAGCCTATAAAGGGCCAAGGGCAAAATTTTGTGTTGAAGTATGTCACAATCACTTTATAAACACATTATAAATATTATATAATAATATAGAAGATACAAGAAGGAAAAAGGAAATGTTATTACTTGCAAAGAAGACAAAAAATATACAAACATATAGTCTCTAACTCTCAGCTTTACATTTTCATGAACATTAATTTCCGTTACTTAAGTACTTAATGATTATATTATCATTTTTGTCATGTCATGTGATGCTTCGGCACTTCAGGATATTGAAGATTAATTTATACGTCTGCTCTATTTTTCCTTGCTATACAAGTAAGTAAAATAAAATCATGCCTAAATAGTATGCCTAAAAAAATAAAAAGTGATCTCAAATTCTGATAAAGATATGTATGTAATCTTATCCTGTTATCCACATGTATCTTTTCTAAACTGGTATAGCACTAGTAATATAAATGTTGAATTGTCTTTTGTAAAATCAGCCCAAGGGAAAATATTATTTCAGTAATTTTCAATCAGGGTAACTGGGGCTTATTCTTTAATGTGTAACATTTAAAAGCAACATCTGTGAAGTATAATGCCCCTTGTTATAATATCTGTTCTCTTAAATGCGTTATACTGGTATTACAGAGTACAAAACTGATGTGTTTTATGAAAAACTATAATATGCTTATATTATTTACATACAATAAGTTCATTTAACGTAACCTTTAGCTATGGATGGGTGTGCTTTACTTGAAGGGAATTCACAATTTATATTTCTCATTTCTTCATTTGTAAGATTAGAAAAAAAATTTGCGCACCAAAATCAGATCAGAGAAAAGCTCACAAATTCTATCTCAATATAGAACAGTGTAGAATACAAGTTTAGCACTAAAACTAACAATATGCAATACAGTAACATGAAGAGACAAAAATACCACATTGACCATACTGGTCAAAAACAAGAAGAGAGCCTTGCTCTTGGCAATCATACAGTCTAATAGCAGGTTGATGGAGATTGAGACAGCAGGAGTATAAAACTCAGTCTTGACGTGCAATATTCAGCCATACGTTTAGGACTTCTGTAATTAACTAGTTATGTTTCGTTATAACTGAAAAGTATTATTTTGTACTAAAATGTTATCCTCTGGGATGAGGACCTGAAAATAAACATCAGTGATGGCAGATTCAACAAAATTCTCAGTTTTCTTATACTGAAAATGTGGTGACTAATTTTAAAAACATATTATATTAAACCTTTGATCAGACCTTATAGACCAGTTCTGGAGACCTCATTTTTAGAAGGATAAATGCTTAGTGGTTTGCAGGATAAAAAATTGTCAGGAAAGATTAAGGGATCCTAATGTGTATAGCTAGGCGGAAAGAAGTGAGAAAAGATGTGATAAAAACATTTACGTACGTAAAGGAATTTAAAAATATAGCAGGGATGTTTATTTCAAAGGAAGATAAATGTTAGAACAAGAGTTTATAATCTAAAATTAAAGGGTCTGAGACTTAGAAGTAATCAAGGAGAGAATTTAAACATGCATAAGGCTATACTAAATACAAGAGAAGATCAATGACTGATTAAAGGCATTACTTTAGGAAATATGGGCAGGCAAGGTGGGCTGAATGGTTATTATCCTCTGTCAAATTCCATGTTTTTATGTTTCACACGCATACAAAGAATAATATATTAATTCAGGGTGTCAGAACTACTACCAGGGTAGGATTGCAATTGTGACTTGGCCAAGCAAGTTTTCTTCACATTCGTGTTACTTAAATGGAAATACTTACTATATCCTAGAAATAATTTCTTACATTCAGTGGCCAATAATCTTTTTTCCCATTCTACCTCTGTGTCTGGAACTCAATGATCTGATAAACAGAGTGGACATTAGAAAATGTATCAATCCCTTAACTTTCACTTTCAGTGTTTAGCCCCTTAAAGAATTGGGTTATTTTACATTTTCCCAAAACAACCAGAGCAATTTTCATGTTTTTGTTATGTTAGTTTTCAACTGTGATTTCTCACTAACTGATTTAGTGCACCCACATTAATTATATTGTTTTTTTCCAGCACAAGTAGGGCTTTCTTTTGAAATAATAATCATATACATAAACCATTTAGTATGAAAGAATAAGTTTCGCCTAGAAAAACTAGACATAGCCAGTGCAAATAAAAAAAAACCCACAGAAAATGGATTTAGGTATTTATGCTAATTCTGAAAGTACTTCATATGCATGGGAAACCCTGGAGGGATAGCATTTTTACTGGTAGTATACATTATTTTGTATGAATTTAGATATGCGTGTACTGTATGTGTATGTACAAATTTCCTCACAAAAAAGTATCAGGTTCACAGAAAAGTAACAGTTCTTTATTAAACAAACTCAGGTCACAGAAAAGTAACCAAAAGTTTGGCATATATTTCAGTTATTCCACTTAAAACCACTGGTAATAATACTTTAAGTAATGCCCTCCAGGGGTCTTGGATACAAAAACGGGCTGAAAAGGTTGCCTTGGAGGGAATTCCTGGCCTCCTCTTCTTTTCAAACTGTCCTTGGCAGCTTTGTTGACACCCCCCCTGACTCAGACACATGTTGACCTGGTACCCAGCCACCACATATCGAATTTTGACACCAATTCCACCTGTTTGGTAAACAGCGTTGTCCTTTTTCACAACAACGTGCATTGTTATTGTTATCTTTATTTTCGTTTGTTTCTTTATTTGGTTCTTTGATTAACCTCGGCAACTCTCCAGGACAGTACTACCTATTGCCATAACCTGCAACATTGTACTTGTGATACTGTGCCCACTGTACCTTCTTGTATAGTATGACAACTACTGATGCACTTGAAGTATATTTTGATGTTTGAAGCCCCTACTTGAACTATCTTCTTCCTGTGTATACCTCGCTTGATGCATACTACTGTATTGCAATGCCGGATGTACTATGTCCACTGACCTATGCAATGTTACTTCTTCAATAAACGGAGACTTGAAAGAAAGGAATAGCACAATGGTGGTAAAGATGATACCTTATGCCTGGAGATGAGAGCTAGATAATCTTGAAAACTAAGGAATCTATCATACTTAAGTAAGCCAAAAAACATTTGCCCTTTTTCCAGCTATTTATGGTTACACATTTGTTGTCTAGGAGGGGCCACTATAGTTTTTCAATCTTCTAAAAGATTGTAAGCTCCACGACTATCTTATCATTATATGATACTGAAAAATGATTGAGGTTTTGATTTATGAAGTATACAGAAAGCTTTCCCGTATGTCGTCTTGATGTGAAGTGTGATAAATTGAACCTCTGCTTCAAATTCCCATCTGGAAAAAATGGGTGCTAATAATTCATGAAAGTCATGCATAGTAAGGAAGTCCTTACTTGTAAGATAGGGGTTTAGGAAATTGTGTACATCTTTATAGAGTTTTGTCATAAGTGTGCAGGTAAATGCCACACTATCAGAGTCCTCCTGTGAATTAGTGGCACTCTTGTATTTCTCTAATACAGAGCAGTTACTAAGAATGTTGATGCCTATGGCAGGGTCAGAGGCATGGGCAGATCCAGAGCCTGAAATCAGAAGGGCATCTTTCAAGTTTGTTTTTCTATCCAACACCACAATAGTGGGGTCTATTTACAGTCCTACCTCCCATCCCTGCCCACATTATCACACTTTCTATGTAAGAATGACTTGGTCTAAATTGCACACTGTGACTAAAGAGGAATGGAGGAACAGACTTCATTAACATTGCCATAAAGCATCAGCTCAGTGAAGAGTTTGAGAAGGAAATGTCACCCAAAATATCACAACCAACAACAATGGCCATCTCCAGATAAAAGGAGGTTATTGGAACAAAATGACATAAGAGCAGAACAAAAAACAGATAAACCAGTTTTTTTGTCAAAGCTAACCTACATTCCTGTATACAGTCATTTATACTCAAGCACAAATTTTTCCTTGGCACATCTGAATTACCATAAACAACAATACTTATATTACATACCCACAAACAGTCCTCAATATAAAGTGCCAGGTGCCCTAAATATTTAAATAATAAATGCAAGCAAGTAACACCTTTTGTAATAACAAATAACACTCCCTGTAGAACATCTGCACAATAGAACGATTTACAGTTGCAGGACCCCTCTTTTCCTTCTGTACCAGTATTCATTATTAAATGTGTGATTTACTGTTAAATTCTTGTAATATAACTATGAAATCTGGTTCTCTATAAATAACATTGTAGATGCGTAACCTTTTCAGCAGGAGAATTATGAACTATGAGGCAGTATAAGGCAGATGGATTTACATGTTTTCATATAGCAAAAAATGAATTGCATACACACTGGCACACATATGTACGCACACAGAAACGTATACAGTCATGCTAACACACATACACATGCTTACACATATTTACACTAACAGAGACTTACACATGCTCACTATCACACCCTTAAACATTTATGCCAACACATACTCCCTCTCACACCACTTACACATACACATTCACTTACATGAATTTAAACAGCCAAAATTTTACTCAAAATCCAAAACATACAACAGCTTTAAACCATTACAGTTCCCCTTAAAAAAAATCCCCCCAATGATGAAGTACTTGCTAGTGTTATACGGGTGACATTTCCTTTTGTAAATCTAGTATTCTACTAATGGTAATCATTTGAGAAAATACACAGTGCAAAGTTTTTAAACATATATTATTCAAAGTAGGATGCTCTTGGATTGCTTTTATTACCCAATTTAACTTTTAACATGAGCTTAAGTAATTAAGTCTGTCTGTTGTAGTCGACAGATTGACTTTTTTACCTATAACTTTGTCTTTTGTGTTTAACAGAAAACAGAGTTCTCAAGCAAAGACTTTGGGTGCTCTGCTGTCTCAAATCCATTACATTGTTCAGACCATTGGCCATTCTCCAGACTGAAGCATGACCAAATTGCAAATGGGTTGTTTTAATCAATGCGAATAAGATCTATCAATGCAGTTCAAAGATAATCTTTTCTTTTGTTTCAAGGTTAGTTAGTTTTCCATTTAGCAACTATTGTATGTATACATGGATTCGTGGAGTAAAGGTTACTAAATATGTATGGGATCGGCAGAAGGCCATCTTAAATATCAGGAACAACTGGCTGTCAAATTTTAGTTTCCTAAACTTTTTTTCTTATTTTTTTCCACCCATGATGTGATCTAGCATTTGTTTCTACAAAAAAAAAGTAGTTATCATAATATGCAATAAAATATCAGAATAAAAATAACAGTGCATTTAGAGATCAAAATGTTATTTTTATTTTTACAAGCACAATTGCAACATAATTGTGCATTGTGCATAATTCTAGAATGTTCATCAGCTCCAAAAATAGATTTAAGTCCTCAGTTGAATCTGTTTGCTCCTTAACCAAAAAGCTCTTTATATTTGGTGCTCAACTGATTGAATCCCCTCTTGGGGCAAAGACTAGGTAGACCATATTTTATCATACCCTAACACAGTATCATTCACAGAATGGGTCAAATTTTCAATTTGATTATGGTTTAAAGTAATCCCCATTATTTCTTGTAGAGAAGGCACTGATCTCCACCATGATTTATGATTGTCACTAAATAGTCACTCAGTAAAACCATAATTGCATAAGAGGTCACAAAATTTGCAGTTCATCGTTCAGAGAAGTCTGCAAAATAATCAACATTTTCTCTATCGTATGTAAAAAAATTAAAAAAGCATGCCCTTAGTTGAAATGCAATTAATAATTTTACAGCTAGGTGTCAGCATAATATAATACATGTAAATGTGTATGGCTTAATCTGGATTTGTGGTGATTTGTGTACGGTCTATAGGTACCGGATATTGTTCAGGTAGTACTGAAAGCTTGACATTTATGGTTCATATTTAGATAATATACAAAAAACATATTTTTGAGATGATATACTTGATGCAACTTTTACATGATAACAAATATGGATTTAGCCGTATTAATCCAAGAGAGAACGCAAAAACTGATGTAAATTTTGATTGTTTTGTCTGATGACCCAATAAGTGTTATCAACTTTTACTCTTAGATTACTATTAGATTAACAAGAGTGCATTGTTTTTTTTGGCCGAGGTTGGGTGGAATTTAAACAAGAAGGGAACCTAACTATCGTGTTTTCTTGAAGTTGGAGTACCACTTGGAACTATGGTAAAACAATTAAGGTCTCTTTTATATAGTAGTATAACAACTTCAAAACAATCACAAAAGTTATGGAAGGTAAAGGTGATGGAAAACCCTTACACTTAAAATTAAGGGGGTAGTAGAAGCATTAGTAAACACTCATCTAGAGACACCAGACAAGCCAGAAGGCTTGTTTTTTCCCTCAGAAATCTCATGGTGCTGCCACAACCACAAGGGATTCTGGGTAGGTGCATGTAAATAAGGTCAACAATGATCACTTGAAAGTAATTGCCCGCTGCACAAGACAGGTATCAAAACAATAAACACATGTTCTTGAGATTCATTCAAGATGGACACTTCCTACATGAACTTTAACTAAGGGAACACTGAAAGTGCCATTCTGGGGCTAATAGAGCGCCGCTGTTGACTCACTCTGCCACACACACGCACACACACATATATATATATATATATATATATATATATATATATAACATTCAAAAGTAGTTTACCGGCACTCCAGGACTTCTTTGAATAATCACTCGAGAGACTCCAGTCTTCAAATCAACGTTTCAGTCTGTTTATTAGACTTTCATCAGGACAGGTCTAATAAACAGACTGAAACATTGATTTGAAGACTGGAGTCTCTGGAGTGCCGGTAACTACTTTTGAATGTTATATAAATTGCTGTTACAGCTACTTGGCACCGGGCAGAAAAAGTGTTGAATGGAGTGCAATTGTTAATTTTGGACTTGCACAGATTTTCTATGGGACTAAGGTATGGAGACCTAGGCCACTCCAGGACTGTGATGTGCTTCTTCTTGAGCCACTCCTTTGTTGCCTTGGCCGTGTGGTTTGGGTCATTGTCATGCTGGAATACCTATCCACGACCCATTTTCAATGCCCTGGCTGCGGGAAGGAGGTTCTCAAGAATTGATGATACCTGACCCCATCCATCATCCCTATGATGCGGTCAAGTTGTCCTGTCCCCTTAGCAGAAAACCCCCCAAAGCATAATATTTCCACCTCCATGTTTGACAGTGGGGATTGTGTTCTTGGGGTCATAGGCAGCATTAATCTTCCTCCAAACACGGAGAGTTGATGCCAAGTAGCTCGATTTTGGTCTCACCTGACTACAACACTTTCACCCAGTTCTCCTCTGAATCATTCAGATGTTCATGAGCAAACTTCAGACAGGCCTGTATATGTGCTTTCTTGAGCAGGGGGCCTTGTGGGCGCTGTAGGATTTCAGTCCTTCAAGGCATAGTGTGTTACCAAATGTTTTCTTGGTGACTATGGTCCCAGCTGCCTTAAGATCATTGACAAGATCCTCCCTTGTAGTTCTGGGCTGATTCCTCACTGTTCTCATGATCATTGAAACTCCATGAGGTGAGATCTTGCATGGATCCCCAGACCGATGGAGATTGACAGTTATTTTGTTTTTCTTCCATTTAAAAATATTCGCACCAACTGTTGTCACCTACTCACCAAGCTGCTTGGCGATGGTCTTGTAGCCCATTCCAGCTTTGTGTAGGTCTACAATCTTGTCCCTAACATCCTTGGACAGCTCTTTGGTCTTGGCCATGGTGGAGAGTTTGGAATATGATTGATTGATTGCTTCTTTGGACAGGTGTCTTTTATACAGGTAACAAACAGATTAGGAGCACTCCCTTTAAGAGAGTGCTCCTAATCTCAGCGCATTACCTGTATAAAAGACACCTGGGAGCCAGACATCTTGCTGATTGATAGGGGATCAAATGCTTATTTCACTGAGTAAAATGCTATTCAATTTATAACTTATCTGAAATGTGGTATTCTGGATTTTTTTTGTTATTATGTCTCTTACTGTTCAAATAAATCTACTGTACCTATAGACTGATCATATCTTTGTCAGTGGGCAAATGTACAAATTCAGCAGGGGATCAAATATTTTTTTCCTTCACTGTGTATATATAAAACCAAACGGGTACTATAGGTTATTACAATTAGTTTTAAAATATATTAAATTATACCAAAATGATATTATAGGTAGTGTTTCTCTTATATAGAATGCTCAAGTGTTGTTTTTCAGTATAGGCAGGAACTACTATGAGGTGATAGGGTGGTAAATCAAGGGGATAGCAGACCCTCAGGTGCAATGCCAGGAGGCAGATCTCCCCTCCCATGTGTGCTCTTCTTTATTGGGCCGGTTACATGTGAAATATCTTATCTCCTCAACCTGCACATTTACTTTACTAAAAGGCACTGTGCACCAGAATTTGACATCATACCCCAGCATACTGCACTAAGGACAGCGGCTATGTAAGGGGTGGAAAGGAGTGATGTCCTGGGTCAGCTCCTGAAGCAAATATGCCACATACACAGGCATAATACTTTGAAAAAGAAATCGTAGTGCAAAGTACTAAATGTAGGAATGTGTAAAACCCTAATATTAATAATAATCTATATTTTGTTTAAAAATTGTAGAAAATACTTTGTGTTACTAACTACATTATTATAAACAGTATACAACAATGTTAAACTTGGATACTGTATACTATTTTCCTCAAGTACAAAATTACAAAAGGTTTTATCATTATCTGGAGTTATTCTTGGCAACCTGTCAGATATAAACATTAGAAATAGTTATTTTACCTGGTGGAACATATTTTGGTTGACTATTTATACTTTGCCAAGACAATGTATTATCTATTGGTGGTGACAATAAACCTGCATGTTGAGCCAGGTTGTGTTTCTATATGTGTATGGAAAATGTTGAAAAAATATGTCAAATGAATGCCAAAACATTAACTCATAGTATTCAATGAGAATTGCTACACATTTTTATGCTGTGGGTTTCCACACTCCTTCAAGCTAAAACTGTTTTTTGCTCAAGCAAGTTTGGTTTTGTTTGATGGTTTAACTATCAACTGAATGATACTATTTAACTACATGTGCTGTGTTTTAGTGGGTTAATATATAACTAGTAAAACTCAATAGATCATGTTTTATTATACTTTTATTAAACCCGTGTTTTATGTGGGCAGCCATCTGAACTTTTTATGCAGCTTGTCTGCCATCCTCATTACTTTTTGTTTATACATGTGTTTTCAACATAGCTGCCAGTCTAATAGCATGTAGATAAATTCAGTAAAATGTTCATAAATACAAGCAGGTGAATTTAAATTACCTAAAGAAGCATCACAAAATGTCCACACAAAACATATAGCTGGAGTTTTACCCACTTCTTAAAATATATACATTAAGTGTTGTGTAACATTTGGCAAAATAGCTTGCTTATCACTACCATAATATCACAATATCATTGTGCCACATATCACTATACATTAGACTGATGCATTCGGATTCGGATGAATTGCAAATGTACCAAATGTTGATATATTTGTCGATCTTCTCTGCCGCCCACTTCTGCCGACCGCTTCCGCATCTTCTTCTTCATCTTTTCTTCTATCTTTTCTCTTCTATCTTCAATCTGCTATCTTCAATCTGCTATTTTTGTCCACATCTCCATGGACATAACCCGGGCGGGAACTTCCACCAAAATGGTGGAGCTTGCAGTGACGAAAGTGCCTTCATTGTGCCCTTACTTGAACTCAAGGCAATTCTGGGAGGATCAGGGAGAAGATATCACCGGCATATTGCCCTGAGTTTAAGTTAGGGCAAAATGATGGCGCTTTCAATGACATCCTCAAGTGATCATTTATAAACTGCATTTTGTGTTTACTCACATTCTGTCTTTGTCTTATATTAAAATATGTGCAAACAGAAAAAGAACCAATGTTCTGTACAACTGAATAAACGATAAATACTTCCCCACACTAAAAGCAGCTTCCACAAACACTCTTGCTCAAAGTGTAAACGAAATCCAACAGCAAATAGTGGAGCGCATATACATGGGGGAACAAAAACAAATACCAATAGTGTAATACGTAAAATAAACAATGATTTAATGAAGTGTAAGATCCACTCACAAAAGGGCTGGATACATGAAGCTCATCGAACAGACTCTGAATAAACTTTGTGTAAAATGAGATCTTGAAAGCTGTAAAACCAAGGAGAACCAAGATGGTGCAGTATCTTCAAGCCACAAACGGAAATAAATAAAGATTGCACTTACAAATATGAAGTAGCACAACTCCAAGAGTGATGTGCAAATGCTAAATCAATAGGATACTCCAGTAAACAGCTACAAACATCTTCAATTTATTAGTCTCGACGCGTTTTGCCGATAGCACGTCGGCTTCTTCAGGAGACAATAAACAGGTAGTAAAATCAAATCAAGTAAAACCGAATAATGTATATTAAAATAGCTGGATGATCTGAAACATTTAAATGTGACAACTAAGCAAAAGTAGAAGAAACTAGGACAGCACACGGCACTTTTTCACACCATTCGTGCACTCTGGTGCTCAACTTACCAGGAAGTTTTTAAGGGTGTGATGCACTGCAGTCCCGCACCTCAGCATGATGCTTGTTTAATACAGCAGGTCAATTCTGCTAGCAAATGCTTCCATCAAAAGGTGTAGCCAAGAAGGAGGCATGTCTGTTTTTTTTCTTGTGATTCTTAGAACACTTATATTACACACAGTAATAATAACAAGATTTCAAATGTAATTACAGGTAGAGCTGTGAGATATGTATTGCTGTATCCACATAGTGGCAGTGTTACACTTCAAATTTACTAAATGCCAACAAAAATTGTACAAAAGGCACACTTCCTTTTCTGTTCCTATGCTATTTAAATGGTTCTTTATTTTCTCACAAAGTACTCCACTATGACTCATGGACGCACATATAAAATGGCTGTGATTATAAATAGGTAGGCCTATTTTGTATGTGTGTAATAATTGAATTTACCAAGACATTAAACTGATGGCAAGGATTTCTTTTTTTAAAACAAATATTATGTTTAAGTCTACGCTGATCTTTTTTGGGCAATACTAAGATCACAGTTTTAGACCCTTGTACTACTGAACTGACATGATTATACCCATGACAGACGCATTCAGACTAAGATCTTTGAAATGTATATATTTATTTGCATATGCAATTCAAACAGGCAAAGTGTACAAAATTAATATAGGCATGTCTAGATCTCACCAGGTGTTATGACTGCTTTGTAAAGGATCGGACCTTTAGTCAAAGGTGACTAAGGGATACCTAAGAGAGAACTTTTTCTGCCTATAAAATTCACACCCACTTCAGCTGAACCTCCTGATATTGTGACTGCTGCTTCTCTAGGGGCAAACTTAAATTGTTGTACAAAAAAAGGCCAAAGTTTTAGGCAGGCCGAGTACATTTAAGCTTAATGAACTAACTAAGGTTGATTACTGGAGAGTCAATAACAGAATACACATAGGGAAGAACTGCAGTTGGTGTCTGTGCTAAACTTGTGTTAATGAGAGTCAAGGACACCAAAGTGAATAATATTTTTTTTTCAAAAAAACGTAGGAAGTGGAGACTATCACAGTAAAATAATTCTAAGGTAGAATTAGTAATGGTTACAGAATTCTCATTAATGTAATGCAACTTAATCATTCTAATAAAAAGTTGGTAATTACTTAATTAATTGGTGAACTTTGAAAAACCTTGATAACTAATAATCAACAAACATAATTACTTTTATGAGATGTGCATATATCTTGCCAATTTTTGTTTACCACTGCAATGTTTGATCCATATAAAAATGATCAGTTAAACAGTTAAATCAGTTGAGGTAATTTGCTAAGATTTTAAGTTATTGGAAATTGACTTTTGTGTTAATATATGTAGATATTTGTATTAAATTAGTAATTACAGTTTATAGATCATTAAAACAATGCACCTTTTGATATACCATATCAATAAATCTGAATATTGATTACTTTAAGTTACACATTTTTCAAGTATTTCAGTATTGCAGTAAATCTTGCACAACTTGAGGGTTGGTATGTAATTAGATTTACTGTGTCTGTTTACATATTTTACTATTAATTTAAAGGGTAACTAAAACCCCTAGTTTTGATAGTATAAACTCTTCTCCCATTATCATTTCTACAATGCTAACATGTTCCTATGGACATATTAATGTCATAATGAAATCTCTATGCATCGTCCAATGACACCTAGAAAAAAGGTAGACTCAATGGGCCAAATGGCTATTATCTGCTGCCAACATATATTAATTAGTGCACTGAAAAGCAAACAAAAACCGAAGGAATAAATTGAATGGATGAGCTATAGTATCACTGACTGCTGTAAGTTAACATTATGTATTTCTAACTCTGTCTGACTCTGGAAAACTATTGAAACACAGGGACTATCTGCTCATCCCTAAATTACATTTGATAATAGACTTTTGCACGGCGAGCAAAGTTGCTTCGGATGAAATTTTCGTTTCGTTTTTGCTGCATTAGTTTTTGGGCAACAAACTTAGTTTCACGCCGGAATTCTGGGGGTGTTTTTGATTCCAAACAACATTTGAGGGGCATTCCCAAAGAGGATGGTCCCTGACACCTTCTGGACTTACCTTTCATTATAAAAATAAAAAAAAGGTTCCCCCAGAATAAGGACGGTCAAAGAGGTGCAGCAGCAGCAGCAGTATTACTACATATGCGTCTCTTCTCTCTTTCTAATTAGTTTGCACACATTTTCTGTAACATGCCTGCCTTCTCTTTCACACCTCTTATATCATCACAAGTAGCACCTTGAAAAGCCTGCAAGACCTCTTATATCCTGCAAACCACAGCTTGATTTATAACCCACATGCCATAAGAGTAATGGGCATTAACCAGCAATGTTTTTACAAAGAAATTCATTGAATTGCATTTTGCACTTTAATCGATGTTTTCTTACCAGGAAGTTGGGCTTAACAAAGCAATGTTGGTGTTCAATTCAGAGTACATAACATACACTTTTCTATTTTTGTGGCACATTTGTTAGATCACTATATGTGGGTTTATTAGCTCATATTGACCTGTTTGAGAATACCAGTGTAGGCAGTCTGTTTTGTCAAAAACACATCACCATTCAATTGAGATCATCCTGCTACACAGTCCATCCTATGGATGGAGGAAAGCTTTTTTTATAGGAAGTCAAAAATGACAGATTGTGCCCCCTCGACTGTCCTGGGAAAAATGGGACAGTTGGAAACTATTTATACATAGTGGATATTTAGCATTTTGCATAAACATGAATACAACACATTCTGTGTATAGCGATAGTTTTATCCATCTTAATTTTGGAATTCGTTACACTTAGTTACTTGATATCACTGCCATTAAAACTTCATCTAAATGTTGAACAGGTTTATAACAATAAAGTATCCTTATATCAGAGAAGAGGGAGCTATAAACTGAATTTAAGATATCGCCAAGACAGCTTATCTCAACTTACAAAAGGTAAACAAAATTAAAGTCGGTATGCATGTTCATTCTTTTAAAATGCATTTGTTTTGAACCATATGAAAAGCTTTTTTCCATCTCTCACTGATAAGACCTACTCAGCATGTCTTTTCATACATTTTGCTAATACATAATCGATATCTGTAGTCAAAACTTGAGTATATATGTAGCATTTTGTAAATATGGATTATAATAATTATATTAACAATTACAAAAACAACAATATATTAATACACCATTGTTTGATTTATTATAAATATGTTGAAGAATAGAAATATAATCCAAATTGTAGGTTCTGATAATAGCCAATAGCATAGATGTTTTCTCTGTTATTTATTTTTTTTCTTAAGGGGGGTGATTTTGTTATTTGTCAAGTAACTAGACAGACTTATAAGAACTCCTTGGACTTTAGTATGGTCTGGTCCTTTCCAAACCTACATGAATTGGCCAATTCTATAGCGAAGGGGACTAGTATGTTGCTTTACCCACAATTAGAAAAATTGGGTAATCTATTTGCTCTACCCAATATGTATTAGGTAATCACCCCCCCACCATCAAGTGTAATGCTTGCAATCATGTATGAAACATAAGAATGGCGCACACAAGCATTGCTGTATTGTCCAGTGCTGATGGTTTGAATTTAGGCAACACGGTTTACTTTAGATCATAACATGTATATTCACAAATTCAATGGAACCAATGAATTCTTATGGATAAGAATCAGACTATGAGCAAATCTGATCACTACATATTTACAGTACAGCAGATGTATACAATCTGGACTCCATCCGATATGGTGGACTGAAGTGGGCGTGATGAATTTAAAAAGTCAAAAGTGGTTGTCCAAATAGCCTTAAGCCACTAGAATGTTTAGATTCCTTTTGGTCCAAGATCAGTCTAATGTTTAGTATCTGGATAATATATATATATATATATATAGTCATTTGTGTCATTTTTAAACTAAAATTTGGATGCTTTCAAAGATGGAAAAAACTATGTAGTAATTATTTCCAAGTATCTATGGAGATCCCAACTTACGTCTGAGGATGGAATTTCTAAGTATATTCTCTAAGGCTATAAACTGCACATCAGAAAAGAGTCTCTTCTCGCATATGAAAATGCATCAGAATTTTAGCTGTTTTTCTTGATGAAATGCTTGAAAATGTGCCAAGCCTTTTATTTTAATGTGCATTGTCTTGCAGACAGCCTCCTGCATAGCAAATGATTCTCAATAAGAGGTGTTATGTGAAGCTTTCACAGTAAAGTTGTCCATGTTCCAATATGCACTTAATAAATACACATCTTTTCTCATTTAAACTAAAATGCCAAGCTTATTTCATCTGATTATTTACCACTATTATTCTTCTAATTTCCACGCCACACTTACAGTTGTCACAAGACAAGTTCACGCCAGAGCAAGATATAGTTTAGTTTGAAAAAAATGTGTAAATCCGTAGAGTGGTTATTTGAATGTAATTGTAATTTTTTTTTTAACAGATACCAGAATGATCCTAAACAATTGTGCCTATATTATAAGCATCTAGGTAAAAAAAAGACACATAGGGGCAGGGGTATTGACCTAAGGCTGAGTTAGCTCACGTACAACCTTCAGTTGGTAAATTCTTTGGTAATGCTAAGGTGAACCCGGGTCAAATTCAGTGAGGCACAACAATTTTATACAGTGCCAGCATTTTACGCAATACTTCTTGCAGTACATACATTCAAAGGACGTGGCAAAACTAGAATTGACGGACTAAGACAAATCGATACATTAGAGTGCCCTGTGCACAAGGGTACAACAGTTTCCACACAAATGCATAATTTAGTTACTAAGTCCCTTCATCTTTCTGAGGATTTAAAGTCGAGTTAAAAAGAACAAATATCACAGTTTTTTCTTTTCTAGTTTTAACAGCACAGCTAGCTTTATTAGTTAAAGCTAGAAAAAGCTATAAATGCCCTTGGAATTTATGCACTCTACTGTCATGTACTACATGTCAAAATGGGCCAGTCAAATGATTCAGCTCTTTCATTTGTGGAGATGGAAACAAGGCTTGGTCATGTAACGGGATGGTCCGTCAGACTGTGTCTGAGGAGCTATAAAGAAGATGATTCTGGACAAGGTAAGGCTGTGGTGGTGTTCTAGTAGAAGTGAGTAAGCGTGTTAGAGGGAATGTAAGTGCATAAGTGTGTATGTGTTAGTGTGAATAACTGTATGTGCGTTTGTGTGTGAGTGTGTATGGCAGTTGTGTGTGAGTGTGTATGGTAGTTACTGGAGGAGCAGAAGCATAAGGGGGTAAGTGGTCCTCTCTGCTTTACTTGTCCTCAGGCCAGAAGGTGCTAGTACTTCACTATAAAGGCTGTTTGTAATACCAGCTATGCCATCTGATACATGTAATATGGAGATCAGTAAAATATGAAAAACAATAGATTGTATTCACTAGCATCTCATTAAAGGAAATTGGTTTCCCCATTCAAGTTATTTTGTGATGTGGGTAAGTAAAGCAATGATTAAATAAAATAAATTAGCGGTCTTCATAGAACACTCTAGAACCACCTACTTATTTTGATTTTACTATAATGTACAATTTTATAACATTAAATGCCCATGGCTTACAAGAGCAATTATAACAAGGCCTTTGCTGATTCTAAAATCTCAAAGGATGTGCTATGTTTTCTAACAAAACACAAAATATTTTAGTATGGAGCAGCTGTTTCTTCATTTGCAAGTTGATAAAGGTGCAGTTTTGCTTTGTTTTGCCAGTGTTCACCACAAACAAAAGCTACCCACACGTAGGCACCAAGGTCCCTTTGATTTGAAAAACTGAGGCTCTTTATATTTTATCATCATATTGTGATCATGACATCATAAAATACATTTACAAATCCTGGAACTTTGTTATTTGCCATCTGTTTAGGGCAATAATCTATTTGCAAATGTTATATTTGTTTAAAGTATCCTTTCTATACATTCTGCCAAATACAACACGTTCATACATCTGAGTGCCATAACCCTACCCAGAAATAACAACTACGAGCATGTTTTTCATTTTTGCGAAGTCTTTAGCCTGTCATGAGACAAGAGGGCACCAATAGGTTAAAAGGCTTTATTGCCATGGTAGTAAAAATGCTTTGGAAATTGCATTGTTATTATGTATTTATGTATTTAAACATTTTAAGGGCAGACCTGCTTGCATCTACCTTCTGTTTAATTTTGCTTACAAGGAACAAAAGTACCCTCCTTTAATGGTCTTGTCTGATGTTTGATGGCAAGGGGAAAAAAAACAGTAAACTAAAAAAAAATATTTTTAAAGAGGGAATGAAATCAAATCAAATATGAATATGTAGCAATAGATTACACTTTGATTTTAAACATTATTTTCTTGCTTTTTATATTTTAAAAAAAGCCTTTGTTATTGGCTTTTATCATCGAGATAACCAAACTATTTACAGTAAATAATGTTTAAGGTTTGAGGATTGCCTTGAAGGCAAGGGGAATTTAGTTAGGTGTTTTAGTAGGTAGAACATGACTGATGAGAGATGAATGAATGACAAACTTAGACAACTAAGTAGCTCGACCAGCTTTAGCGTATACATGAAAGTCTCTGCATCCTTTGGTTTGCGTTGACCCGTTAGTTCACATCAGTTAACTTCTTATAAGTGTGTTTACCACCTAAAAAAACCTCCACTAATATTACACAAAATATAAAAATCAGTATTATGAGAAAGTCAAGTTAGGTTATAAAATTTAAAGAATTGCTAAATAACATAATTATACTTTGTTCTATGTAATGTAATGTATACTTGTTTTTTTGTGTAATGTGATAAGGACATGATAACACACGTATGCTAAGTTTCAGTATATTCTCTGAATACATAGTTGCTGAAAATATTCCAAATGTTATACTAGCTCTTTATTGGAACACTGCGGTTTTTTCTTTCTTAGCAAAATAAGTTACTTTTTTCCAAAGCCACATTTCAAGTCAAATAAGGAAATCCACTGCTATTTTTGGATGTCAATCAAAAATCTAACATTGATGTTAATGTTTACTACCATTATTTTGCCAGTATCTTATTCCATTCACATAATATTGAAATCAGCAACCGATTTCATTTTGTTCTTGAGTTATGCAAAATTTTATTCCGCAGCCCTTTCATATAAAAAGTATAAGTATATATGACAATATATGTGCTTATGTTAAAGTTCTGAGGCTAAAATGTGTTTATAATGAACTTTTGAAATCCTTAAAGAGAAATAGTATAACAGAATGCACTGGTTTTATTCAATGCCTGGGCTAAATAGTGTAATAAATACATAACTGAATATCCCAAATTAAAAATAGAGATATATTGGCCGAGCTTCAATAATGTACATGCAGTGTACTACGGTTTTCTTATATTTTCCCTTTGCGACCTGTGTAAGTATTGTGATTTATCTATAGTATTGATCTCCTGTGCCTAAAATATTTGTTAAACTTTAAGTGGTTCTATTCCAAAATACAATTTCTTTTATCTGTTCGTATAGTTTACAACTATGTGTGTGTGTGCAAGTGGACCATAATGAACATATCTTAGCACCTGACCCATATAATTACCTGGAACATGCATGTTCAGCTACATTTTTATTTATTCACTTATTCACAACATAAAATCATGTATAGTTCCCATGTGCTTTTCTTAAATAGGTATGCAAATATAACAAAACACATGTTTTAAGAATTAAACATTTTGTGTTTTTTAGCTATAACTACATAGCTATATACTCAAAAGTAAATTAATGCAGATATGCTAGAGTCAGGATTTTTACTCAACTGCAATTTCATTTCAATTTCCTAGTATTTTCGTTTACATTTTTTGGCACTGGGTAAAACCAGAATTATGGCCAAAAGTGCATCTAAATTTAGAATATACCATAGAAAATTCATCACTTAATAATCACTAGAATAAAATCACGCTATACATTAGTATGAATTACTGAAAGTTTTATTATTTTAAGTAAGCTGGCATAAGTCTAGGACCTCATATTTCAATGGTTTTCATTCATTCCTGAAGTTAAGTATCTCCAGAGAACTATGATTAAAAGTGAATAGCGCTAATATAAAAATATGAAAAGCTTTGTAAATTATTTTACATACCACTACAACATATTATGGAAAATATATACAATTTTTACGAAAATATATAAATATGCAATAAATAAATATTTAAAAATATATGTGCATTTTTTATGCAGTGCTATTATAGTTAATTGTAATTAATTTTGAATTCATTTATATTCAATTAGATATAATTATAAAAAGCAGCAAAAAGTTTTTTTTCTTAGTTTTCACCTTCAGAAACACAATAGAGAACATGTATTTTTGTTGTTATGAAGTTTAACACTTTTATGCAATGCTGTCTCAGCAGTCAGCATAACTAAGGGTGAATCAGGGTGATGGCATGGAAGTTGTAGTATATATTATTATATATATATTAATATATACTATATACATATATATATACAGTAAAACAACTTATTTTAACTAAGATATCACTTATTTTCTGTTTGCTTTTTGAACACTGTTATCCTCATCTGACTTGCAGAGTTAACTTTGCCCCATAACCTCACTGCTGAGTATGAATGATATTTTAAGATGACGTGCCTTACAGTATATACTTATTTCAAACATTTTCTACAATTTTTTTGCTTCTGTGAGCTGATTTTTTTTAAATGTTCCATATAAATTGCACCTGTAAAAACAAATCCATCAAAAACCTTAGATTGCAAATTCCTTGCAACCTACAGACACTTCACTGTATATTTAAGATTATCGTGATGCAGTTGTAAATAGAACATAATTTCCAGCAACACAGTTGAAGCCATCCACAGCACTCAATTCTTATCTGAAAATACTTTTTAAAAAACTGAAGACCTAATCAACAGTATTATTTCCATATTCACTCTCTTTGATATAATTTTAATGAAAGCCGTTTAAAAGCTTTTGCAAAAAAAAAAGAAGAAAAAAAGTATAGTATTATAGGCCTTAAATATCTTTAAATTATGTGCCTTATATGTTGATTTATTTTTGCATTAGGTATTTTTGTCATAGTGTGGTACTAAGTTGTCATCCTCTCATATTGTACATTAAAGAAAACATCTGATGAGCATGAGCCCATATTTCTCAGCAAGATCAAGATATATGCCAAGATATATGCCATGTCCTGATGAAAGTCAGCAATGACTGAAACGTCGACCTGACTTTGAATAAAATGAAATTGTCAATTTAAAGACCTGGAGTGCTGACCATCTTTTGAAAGTGTTTTGTATGGAAACTGCTGGTTACTAGCACCGGGCTTGGAATATTTGGAATGGTGTGCAATGGACTCTGTGAGTAAATGCATATTTAATATAAGACACAGGAATTTCTCTCAATTTTTTATACCCCAAAATGAAAATTTCATGACCTAGACTATTTGTAAAAAATGTACAGATAAATAAAAAGTATGTATCACATAAGCATATCACAAATTATTTGCAAACATATTTGCAGGTTATTTGCTTTACACATGTACAAACCAGTTTGTTAATTTTATGTAAAGGATCCTGAAACCATAACGTTTCTCCTAATATTACAGAATGTCCATTAACGGTGGCAACATTGGTGTATTAACGGTAGCTTCCTTTTTAAACGAAAATGTGCTACTGAACGGTCTTAACAGGTATAGCTTTGCGATGCCCCATTGATCTACGCCTCTAACCCTACACATTCAATGCTTCCAACTAAACTCTAGTCACTCACTATGAATAATGAATGTGTTAAAGATCCTACAAATGATTTTAAATACTTGAGGTAAAAAAAGGTTCCTTTTTAAAGGTTTGTAACGCTACCTCACTGCAACATGTTCTTAAGCTGCTGGAATTAAACATGAGTGCTGACATGCCTTAGTTTTATGATTTGTACATCATAAACTTAGTGGATATTTTTTTTTTCTTTTCACCCATCGTACGGATCTGAAAGGAGCCTTTGAGAAGAAAGTATTCATGGTTTGAAAACTTCATCATTTGACAGCCCATTTATTTCCTGTCGTGCAAAGAAAGCGGACTGTTAAAAGTCTGTATTTTCCTTCTCTTTCTTTTCAGCGGAGCGTTGCCAGATGGATATGTCAATGTGATAAAGGTGTATCAAAATAATTGTTTCAACAACTGCCATACTTTTTTTTTTTTTTTTAATATAAAAAGTTATGTTTCTTGCCAATGAGTAATATATACAGTGTACGTACTCTGTACTCAAGGGGTTACTAGGCTATAAATATGCTCCATAATGAATAACATAATAACATATAAGATCCATTAAACTTGCTTTCTAAAATAAAAGTCCCTATTATAAAGGTTTTTGAAAGACAAAACGTACATATTTCCATGTGTTTTTTTCATTTCAGAAAGTAGCAACAGTTTAGAAATGGCAAGGAATCATTACATTTTCATATAGGAACACGTTTTAAGACCCTTTCTAATGTATGTCGTAAAAGTTGCATAGGTGTTTTTTCATCTGACTAGCGCATTTGTTCTATTATTCAGCATTCGGCATAAGGGCTTGCAGATTCGTTTTATATTCCACAGGCCAGCCTTTAACTGTAGTTTAACTTTGCTAACCGACGCATTCAGGATGTTAGCCACACTTATTCACCATAGTTTAGTCAATGTAAAAACAATTGTCTCTACAATATGAGCATAGTTTTACGGCCTGCTGACTCCAAAAAATACATATTAAGTTCCCGACAAACAAAACTATGTTCCTAATTATGGAAAATGAATGATTCGCACAAAAATTCAACATAGTTATCAGTTTACTACCCCTATACTCCTAATAGTACTTTAAATGCATTGGCTAACGCTTCAACTTTGCTCTACATTCCCACACCATATCATTCAGTATTATGTACTTAGATTCAGGAAGAGCCCATTTTTTTCTGAGGTCCCTTGAGTCATCTTGACATAAGTACTGGTTATGTTGAAAATATACCACACCTAACATATGCACAGCTATCCTTTATGTAAATATATTTAGTAGATCACACTAAGCAAATGTAAATGGTAGGATATTTCTGTTCAGTTCAGTAACCTCAAACAATCTATTTTGGGGGGTTTTCTTGCAACCACATAAAATTGATTTTTAACTCTCTTTAACTATTAACCTTAAGTATTTATTTTTTGTTTCAAAATATCATTTTTCCTGCAAGATCCAGACAGTTAACAAACAGTCCCATGTCACTGAAATAAGTAGGTAACAAAGTTCCATTCAGGCCCATCCTTAATACTTGTAGGAAAGCTACTACTTCATAAGAATCTATTGGTTTATACTACGGAAAAAAAAAATCTTGCCAAGGTACACTGCATGTAAAAGCAATTATTGAAAATTGTGTGAGATTTCTAAAATGTCAACCCTGCACTATTTTAATATTACACTAATAATTTTATGTTATTTTTTATTGCTGATATGATTAAAAAAAAAATCTGAGTAGCCAATAAGTTTATTATCTAAGGTAACGAGTGCTTTAAGAAGAATTCACTTTTTTTCTTACTTGTATTTGTGTTTCTTGTATGCGCTTTTAGGAATTCTCTTTGTGTTAATGAGCTTATGACAAGGCATGATAGTATGCATTAGGTATGCTAAGTTATAAATGTGTATTGGGTTTCTTGCCACTCTTACTAAAATTTGACTGACCCCTCCAGATTTTAACATATTTTCATGTAAAGCTAAAATATTTCTTCCTGGAATCAAAAGTAAACAATACTATAAGATAGAGTTGATAGAGATATTCACCTTTACATGGCTAGGTTGTTTTGGTGCATTATCCTGTTAAGATCCAATATCATCAGAACAGGACAATCAAAGTGTTATAACTGCAAAAACACCCCAGAGGTTCCACTAAATAACATCTGTTGCGCCTCTCTAAATTCAAATAATGCCAGTTTATCCTTACACATAAAAGCTTAATATATATCAATATGTGTTACTGGACTTTCCACTAACATTAGAATTATGACAAAATTCACAACTTACATTTCAACATTTGGAATTACTTTGCAAAGATAATTTAGTATCTGTGGATATGACATATAAAGTTTTCCACCGCCCTTCCTACGTGAAAACTATTTAAACATGTTTTTCATATTATTCACAGTTTGTACATGGCCTAGCCCAATAGAGTAATGTATTTTTTTAGTTTTTTTAGTTCATGTATCTGGCTTAATTTTATTTTGACAGAATATTTTGTAAAAATGTTATCACCATTGTGGAATTATACAATCTCCATTACAGCATAATCTTTTGTCTCTGTTTAAGGACAGTTGAAGAATATTCTTGGGGAAATAGCCAATATATCTTGCTGACTGACTAGGATCAAATACACTATGGCAGGCACATGTAAGACCATCAGTGGGTGTAGTGGGCTACTGGGGTTTATGTAGGCCTAGGAAGGCAAAATGATACCTAATTTGGATTTGTGGCCAATATTTAAAAGGAATTACAAATCTACTCATTGACATCTTGAGAGTGGTGGCCATTGTAGTGAGCGGGAGCTGGGTCAGACGAGGAGGACATGGCAGATGCTGCCACCAGTGGATCCCCTGCCTGGCGTTGGACATTGGAACAAGGACGTCCCCGCTGGCAGACCAGAGGAGTGGGACCCGGCAGGTGAGCAAATAAGTGATAATATAATCTAAGCATTGAGGATATTACTGCAAATACACTTGAACTCATGAGATCTAAGAGAGCAAAAAAGCTGTATTTAGGCAGAATGCCCAGACTCATCTAAAACACCATGAACTCCATATTACATGAACTTTATGTTACAACATTGGTGTTGGACATATAGTGAACAGACTATACAATATGGACATTACATGCACTCAAGGATATGAAATAATGTCACTTTTTGATACGGTAAATTGATAACCTTGCCTTGTAGTGTTCGCCTTTTGATTACATACATTTGCTTTGTGTGAGTGTGCAATGATATAACAGACTGTTCTGCATGTACAGTAGGTGTCTTGTTTTTGTGAATGAAAGTTTTGAAATTATGTGTCAATTATGATGTCAAAGTTGCTTCTAGTTATGCGAATTGAAGTCCTGGTATGACAGATGACTACTCAGAACAAATTAAAGATATTGCCCTGAGTAACTGGCAGAGTAAGTTGTAAATAAACACATATCTCTTGTTTCATCTATGAATATACTATCGGAAATGCATCATTAGCCTGTCATAACATTACACACTGAAATGCCCATGTTTATTTATTGCAAAATGATTAGGGCAAATGCAGTCATAGATCGTTAACACAGATTGCTGCTAGACAGACACTACCATGTCAGAATTGCAGATAATATTTTGGCTGCAATAGACATGCAGGAAGCAAAGGACTTAAAGTAATTTTAATCTATTATTTGTGCTTTAGATAAACATTTCTTTCATAGGAATATGTTTGCTGGTCTGGTTGGCAGGGGCATATTAAGCTTTATAAAGTTATGTATAATCCTTTCATACATTTTGTTGGTGGAATGCTACAGAATAATAAATGTGGAGGAATCCAAATTGGCCATACTGCCTTTCTTGAGTGTATTATTATTTTGCATTAAATATATTCTTTTTATGTAATAGGCAGGTACAACATAAAACTAGTTGATGACTTTACCATATACACATGAACATCCTTACCAGGTATTGTATTTTTAAAAGTGTGTTATAGATATAATTCTTGATCATATAGCTGAAAAAAGATCATAATTGTTTATCAACTTTGTATATAAAAGATTAGTTATACATTTTTCCATACTGATCAGTCAGACTTCGTATGCTCCATGTTGTGATTTAGGCCTTCATTTTGTATTGTGGGCAAATACTTTAAATTCATTTTATGGAAAATACAAGTGAGTCAAGAAACATCTTTCCAGTTAAATAAAGCAGACAGGATATGTACGTAATAATAATGCTTTGAAATATTATCAGCGTTTCTGGTTCATTTCCCTCATTAACAGGATTATTTCCTAGAAGAGTAAAGACACAATTTACCCTAAACTACACCTGCTATTTTATGAGCTGGTTGACTAAGCCCAGTCAGGAATGTCATAGTTGTTTAACTGTATCATTAATGCCAATATTAATTACTGTCAAAGAACATGAACAATGCACACAATATTCAAATTACTTAAAATACTTCTCTTAATTAATTAATTTAATGCCGTATGTCTTTTTCTGTAGACAATGAGTACTGAATAAAATGTGATTGCACTTTTATAACATCTTATTTATTACTTTTGAAGATGTTTCAATATACCGCATTTAAAAGAAAAAAAGGAATCACAAACATTGTACCACCAGCAGAGATTGCATTACACATGCAGTACCTAAAAAATATAAGGACCTTGGATCAGGTTAACAATATCCTTAATGTGTGGTATTTTAATGCATGTCATGTAACAAAAACTGCACAAAATATGAAGTATATTATACTACATAATTGAAAATAAAATATGCCCCATGATGACAACTTAAATACCCTCTATCTGTAAAGCGTTCCCCGAAGAGTGGTAGCTGTTATAGCTTTAAAGGGGGCCAACCGCATTTTAATCTCTATGTATTTAGAATGCAATGTCATAAAAGTCTTAGTTAGTATAATGATCATGTGTCCCAATACTTTTGTCCAAATAGTGTATATATTCCAAAATGTATTCCATACAAACAGCAGCTTCCATTAAAAAATGCAGCATTCAGCTTCCAATGTTTCAAGAAAAGATCCAAGCAGAATAAGGAAAAAACAAAACAAAAAAAAACAAAAAAGTAAATGGATAAATAACTAATTAAAATTAAATAAAGGTCAAAAAATAAACAGAACAAAATCCTCAAAGTATATACAGGGCTTGCACCTGGCATGTTTGAGTTGCATTATGATTTTCTTTCATAGCGATATTCCGGTGTACTTCCGGGTTTAATTGACTCTCTGACATTCTTCCTGACTTCTGAACATCATAATAGCTAATTGTAGGGGTTTTCATCTATATGTCGGTGTACTATTTAGCAACATCAATAATTATACTATTGCAATATTACAGTATAGTGATATTTTCACTTTCAATGCATAATTTATATCTGGAAGTCTAACTGCATCATACATCACATCAAAAGAACATCAATTTTGAAGAGACTTCCTATCTCCATGGATATGTGAGTATAATATAAAATAGCACCAATTATCGTAACATTACAATATTACACTTATATATTTGTTTTACTCTTTATTTTTATGCACGTATCATGTTTGCATTTTTCAACAAGATTTAAAGGTTATTACATATAATTTTGGGATAACACTAAGCATACAAATCACTATTGTCTTGTTTTTTTTATGTCCACTTTCTATATTATCAATGTTACTATTTCACTTTGCTTTTCTTAACAGTGCCACAGAATCTACTCTATAAATAGAAAGCTAATCTATCCATGGATGCTGAGTTTAGGGAAGGATAATATATATA